>JAASFI010000031.1:0-79195 GCA_023333705.1 Globisporangium viniferum | reverse complement strand
TAAACATTCACAGCTGTACACAGTACGCATGCATTGCACGGCAATAAACGCGCAGCGACACGCACCTCGCTCACGTACCCGAACATGATCTACTGCTCTTGCTGGATCTGCTACAACACTGGCAGCAGAGCGCGCACAGCGCCACCGCGTCACTGCGTCGCCAATGTCACTGTCACATCCTCACGAGATCCCCCTGTCGTTCGTGGTCATCCTGGAGCTGCGTTAGCGCCATCCTTGTGGAGAGCGATCGCCGCGACGAGCCATACGAGAGCAGCGCGATGATGGTCTTTGTGCTGTTTGTTTTGGTCACTTGAGCGCAGTGAATTGTCCTACCGCTTCTCGTCCGCTTTCCTCACTTGTGGATTGTATGGAATGTGCACTGACCAGGATTTTAGTACTGGGGGTGATGGGACAAAAAACGGGACAGATCAGACGAGATGTGGTAGGAAACGGTGGATGTGGTGACCGGCGGTGCCGGGACAACCGCCAGTATTATCCTCAACCCCCCCCCCCCCCCCAAAAAAAAAGGACTCAATCAAGCACCGGCCAGAATCTTACATGAAACGTCAGGTATGCGGTGGTGCTTAAAAATACGGTCGATGAAGACCTTGGCCGTTTGCATGATGGTGAAGCTGGAACGTACTGTCTTGATACCCCCTCGTGCCGAATTACAATACACGGTTCGTCTTCCTACGAGACCGCGTACCACAAGTGCTTACACACTATTCGTTCGAGGTATTTTATCATTATCTCTTTTTCAACTAAAATGTACCCAACAAAAAATTTGATCTGGATTCATTTAGGTGCTGGAAGAATGATTTCTGGTGAAGATATGTTTTTGCTAAAATTTATACATCAAAACGAGTCAAGAATACCAGAATGTACTGCTACGCTGTGTAAAGCGGCATTTGCGAAAACGTGTTCAATGAGGGGTAGAAGTAGCTTTACAAAGCCCACAGAGTGACACATGGCATGTAATGTGGTAGTATCCTGGTAACAAACGAAACACACACTTGTTCTGTTGCGTTAGGTGTAGCTGCATGTACGCAGGGAGAGTCTGTAAACCAGTAATTTGTTCGTGACGCACTGTGTACGAATATTATATATAGTCAACCCTCGATACTGTGAGTAGAAGGCTTTTAATCTTGCCTTTTATTTCAGCGTTTTGCTCTTTTCGTACCACTCCAGTTTTTCTCTCTTGGCCATCTGAAATTCAAAGGTTTGTTTCAAAAAAATCAAACAAAAGTATCATCGATAGTTGTGATTGAGAAACTGGGCACACATTTCCGAGCCATTTTCTTTTGATGCAAAACTATCTCGCTGCAGGATACAGCGAGATTTTGTTTGTTTGTTTGGTGTAGAATATAGGTGCTGGTAATAAAGGGTTAAGCCTGTTACGCTTTGATGGGCTTGGCTGGTAAACATGTCTACCCCGAGATCTCAGTCGCGATCGTGACCGCGCTGACATAATGATTCGCCTTAACTGCGCGTACGAAAAACACTCTTGTCGGCGACGTGTTGATGACCTGAGCGTGGCGAACTAAGTGTGTGGCCGCGGTGTGATGGCTACGGAGGGTGGTCTTGACAGAGAAGACTGACATCCCAGTCAAGTGTTTTGGTTAACCCAGGTCTGGCTCGATGCAGTTGAGGTCGTTGCACCACGCCTTCCAGTCTAATGGCGCAGTCGCGGCCAGAGGTTGTCTTGTCCACTGCGGCATTTATCTTTGTTTTCTCTTTTGATTTTGTTCTTGGCCTTCCTTGGTCATGAACAGATAATGGGGTGTGCCAAAAGCGGTGGTTGTTACACCATAAATTCGCGCCCCCTCCCCGACACCTCGATGATGACAGATAGCATGTACAATAAAAATTAGACGTACCGATTCTACATCATTCCAACTTGTTTTTGAAGTCTAAGTTTCATCCAGAATGTTCTAATATACCCACAGTCTGATAAAAACAAGCCTGGGGTCATGCATGATCCAGGATCATTTGGATACCTTTCAACAGATGGCTCGGATCATTTTCGTTTTTAGAAAAGCTTCAATGCTATTTCTTGTAATTGTTCACTGAGTCTCTTCCAAAAACTACACATTCATGTTGGGAAAAAATACGCGGCGCAGCGCTTCACCTATTTGCTCTATTCATCGTCACTCTGCTCCGATTCAACAGCAACAGCAGAAGCAGTTAGCGCCCGATCACCGTCGCTGAGTTGGCAGCTGCCGTCTCCAACTCCTACAGCGCTGCATGAAACTAGAAAACTAGGCGAACAAGAAAATTCACCGTGCCCGAAATTTAACGTAAGTGCTGTGTCCATTGAATGCCCTGTTTGTGAGTCAAATGCACCTTACGATTATTGTCACCTTGTGCAACATGGTCTTCTCGACATAGTAGAGTGAAATCTCCCGCTTTCTGTGAGTAACTGTCTCGACATAGTAGTGTGAAAGCTCCCGCTTTGTGCGAATAACTGGGATTCGGACCAAGACCTACAATCAGCTTCTTCCATCAGGTTGGACTTTGCGTGACATGAAGACCGTGCGTCGGAAGTGTAAAAGGTTAAGTCTCACGAAGGAGCCAACAGATATGATAAATGGAAATATTAATTTCCATCCACTTTTACCTTTTAGATTTCACTACTATGCACATCAAACGTACTTCTGCTATTTGGCAACTCAGAAACTGCGGAGTGTCTTTCCGTTGCGTTTATCACCACTTTCTTTCGCCAACGTCCAAACTGGGAGTGATTGAACCACAATAGATTGGGACAAAAAGAACTGGTGTGGGAGTGGCTGGATCTATTGGGCTACCGCTTAGTCCGCCATCCAACATACAAATTTAAAATACAAAAAATAGAGTAGCCCGGGAAGATAGCCCACTCGTAAACATGCTCTTAGTGGGGGAGGGGCTTTATAAATTGTCCAGGGTACTAAGTATGCAAATAGATAGAATCCTTTAAAAGAGGTTCCCTAGTTCCTTAAATGAATACAGCATTTGTGGATATATAAACTTAAAAGATTCCACAAATTATTCGTTACACTTTATATAGGTCGAAAAAAAACGTTTGAAAACGTAGAAGAAATACATTGCGAGTTTACGATTCTTTAGATCCGCACTTGCTTTCTAAAGGCAGAACTTCGTATCACTTTCTGCAAACGACGTCATCAGCAATTCCACACCTCCTAACATAACGCGGACTTCAACTGTGCGCTATTATTCGAGAGCATACAGAACCCACCCTACCGTCAATCGCTATCAGATACGTTTCTATAGGCTCTCGAATAGATACGCGCCAAGACTTTCTCTGTTCGCACCTTGGATAGTGATGCCAGCTCGGGCTAGACGTCGACCACGTCGTCGGACAACCCAGTGAAGCAAGGTCGCTGGACGCACGACGAGAAGGAGTTTACCAACGCCTTGATCCAGTCCGTGCGCAATGGCGACGCCGTGCTGCAGCCAAACGTGTCGTTGCAAAAGTTCGTCGTAGACAGTATCCAGTGCAAGGTCATGCGCGTGAGCAAAACGTTTCACAGGCTGCGCGCGTGCTCGAGCACGACCCAGGGAGGCGGTGAGGGCATGTCCCCAACCGACGCGAACCACTCGCACAAGAGCTTCAACACGCTGATGCTGATCATGAACAACGAGGAAGCGGTCGATGAACAACGAGGGAGCGGTCGAGCATACGATTCAATGTTATGTAAACCTGTACTGTGGCCTGTACAGTGACGCGTTATGAGAGATGCTCAAAAAGCACATGAACGAATCCAGAGCTTCTCTGTGCAACGCACGGAGTATGCCAAAAAATATTAGCCATACTTTTATAATTTATATATGCTTGATTGTTCAAATTCAAGCCAACCTATATTAATTGCAGAAGCCTTGGCTGTTCTGTTGTATTACCATTAGATCCGCAACCGGCTTTGTGGACCCAACTCGCAGTTGGCATCATCACCTTTCCGTATTTGTTTCATCTAGGCGGACTTAATTCTGCGCCGTCACACCATAGGCCCTGTTTAAAACTCGTTTGTGTCACTTCACAACCATACATTTTAGATATCTGCGGAGTTAATGCATGCGTTTTTAATCGATCATTGGCAGAAACCCCCTCGCTGACAGGCTTTCTCTGTCTGATACTAAACTTGAGCTTCTCATGGCCAGTGCGCTCGCTACGTAACCTCAACAAGGTCGGGGCAGTGAGGTCAGTCACTCACTCACCCAGTCGGCCAGTCTGTCACTCTCCCCGAAGCTCAACATCGAAGAAGCGAGCGAGCGATCACAAGAGAAAAGAGAGAAAGAAGCGCCTCTTCTTGCCTGTGAGCGAGTGAGTGGCGGCCCCGACTCCCTCATGCACACCCTCAACAGCAGCAGCAGCGCGGCCGACTACGCGTCGCTGCTGCACTCGGAGCAGGCGTCGCTCGAGGCCGCGCTCTCGTTCTTGGCCGAGTGCGACGACGCCAGTGGCAGCGGCGGCAGTGGCGCCTCCTGGCGCCTGCTGCAGGACGCCAGCAGCCACGACATGGACGTCGACATTGACGAGGACGTCGACGAGCATGATGGGCATCATCATCACCACCACCACCATCACTATCACTATGGCGACAAGCTCCGAGACCAAGAAGAAGCGGGTGGTCATGATGACGATGGCAACGATAGCGACGACGCGGCGATGCTCAGCGCCCTGCTCGAGGCCGAGCACATCCCGGTCATGGAGACGATCACGACCCCCGGCGCGGCGTCGTCTTTCCATGACGCCGCGCGCGCAGGCGGCTACGCGAGCTTCCACGGCAGCCGGAGCAGCAGCAGCAGCAACCTCTACGGGTTTGCGAACGACAGCCCGACGTCCGACTTCACGCCGCACCACAACCCCGGTATGATGATGGCGATGATGAGCGCGGGCTTCCCGACGATCGACTTCAACCCGCAGAGCCTGCTCCTGGCGCCGAACAACGACAGCAGCGGCAGCGAGAGCAACAGTCCGATGGCGTCAACGTCTGCGCAATCTACCGCCACCAGCGCGTCTGCCTCTTCGGCTTCAGCGTCGACCTCTTCATCTTCGACGAGGGCATCCACCTCCTCGACGGCGCTCGTGAGGAAGCGGCCGTCGAAGAAGAAGCCCGCGGGCTACAACTCGAACCGCGCGCGCGACGAGCGCAAGGAGGAGCTCATTTACCTGCGCAAGACCGTGGCGGAGATGGAGGAGCGGCTGAACAAACTCAAGCAGAACACGCCGGCGCTGGTGGTCCCGCCTTCCGGGACAGCAGCTGCAGCTGCAGCTGCAACAGCAACAGCAACAGCAACAGCAACAGCAACAGCAACAGCAACAGCAACAGCAACAGCAACAGCAACAGCAACAACGACGACGGACTTTTCACCCAATTCGTCGTCGTCATCGACTGCTTCGTCTTCGTCGTCGATGTTGACAAACGTTGCCAACGATGGCGATAGTAGCAGCTCGGCGATGACCGCCACGCCCGCGCAGACTCGCACGGCTGCCGCAGCGCAGCAGCTGAGCAACTCGGTCTGGGAGGACATCGCGACGCGCCAGTACAAGGAGCGCCGCCGAGCCGAGCTGGAGAACATCCGCCTGAAGCTCATCCTCGAGGGCCAGATCAAGATGGCCAAGGCTCTCGAGAAGATCCTGAAGAAGCGCACGAGTCTGCGGGTACGTCGTTATTATGGTGCTAGTGATGATGATGATGCACACCATCATCTGAGTGAGACCCTTGGCTTACTTTATTATCATGTCACTTGTATTATTGTTAGATACTGGAGTCTGTGCGCGGCAGTGGCAAGCGCATCAAGTGCGTGCGCCGTCCCGGCGACGGTGATGCCGAGATTTTCCGGGAGCTGCTCGCTGGTGTCGAGAAGACACTCGAAGAAGTGGACGCGGTCTTTGAAGCGAACGGGCTGGGCAGAATGCAGACCGCGTACCGCGACGCACAGCTCCGTCACGACGACGTGAACGGCATGGTCATGGAGATCTTTGCGAACAAAGTGATGCCGTTCGACATGCAAGCGACCGCATCGGCGGTCTGGCGCCACTATGGCCACTCGATGGAGCACATCCCGTCACGCTCCTACTATCACAAGCAGCCACCGGTACGTGTGTTTGTTATGCTCAAGCGTCTTTGCTTTGCTTTTATATAGTTTCTATGTTTGCTAAGCTCGTGTGATTGATTGTATTGAGTAGTATCTGGAGACTACGGAAGACACGCTTGTGGAGAGCTACGGGCTGGAGCTCCATGGGAGCCGCACCAAGGGCAACTTTTTGTGCAAGCAGATCATGCGCAAGTTTGAGCAGCAAGAGCGCATCGTGATCGGCTGGCGCGCGCAGGCCGAGGCCGTGGACCTCTCGGCCGAGCCGACCGCGGGCATCCGGCTCGTCGAGCGCGGCTACACGGTCATCAAGGAGCTTGAGAACATGGCGACGCCGCACACGCTCGTGCAGACGTGCTACATCATCCGCCCGCACGTGTACGATGCGATCGCGGACCAGGACCGGAAAGTCGGCGCGCTCACGGACTTCATCATGAACTGCATGGCCGGCACGATCAGCGCGAGCCACCAGATGATCGAGAACTTTCTGCTCGACCAGGCACTCAAGAGCAAGTAAGGCCATGTGCGTCGATCCACTCACTCACAAATCCACCCTTCACTATCGTAAGAGAACGTAATATAGTCCGTACCGTGTTGTTGTTGTTGTCACATGCAGTGTAGTATGGTATTGGCGAATCTCAACAGGAGGAGAAGCCCCAGGATGGCACGTGCATGTATGTAAGTAATGTGTACTGTAGCTGCTCGCTGGCGTGTTGATTGACGAGGCCGCGGATGAGGTTTTAGTGTTCGCCGCTGTTCGTCAAGTTTGGGCCTCTGATGAGCGAGCGAGTACCAAGATGCCAGTCACCCAGTGGGTCCCCACTGCCAAAACGGATCCTTCATTCGAGATCAGGATCCCAATGCACTCACTGACTGACTGGTACAATCAGGATACGCGTCTTTCTTTGTCGTTTGGTCGCATGGGGAAGTTGCTGGTCACAGCTGAATTGCTGTATCAGAGGTCGTGTTCCCTCAGGTTCCCTACAATCCATGCACATCCCCCATCGCCATCGACTTGTCATGGAAATGAATGCAGGTAGGTCGGGTATGTGTATGCCCCTTGTCGTGTCAGGTAGGTTCGCTACCGAGGTCGACCATGAGCAGTCCTGGGTCTTCACGTCTTCGCGATTTCGTCCGGCAAACCTCCCTCACTTGGATTTTCATTTGCAAACTTGCCGCCTCCGAGTCACAACCACCACCGCCACCAGTTTCCATCACCATGAAGCTCATCGGTGCGTCATCGTTCTTGCTACTTGCTCCAATGCTAAGCCTGAAAGCCACGGCCCTGCTCTTCCACACTTCACCAAACGCTTCGTCTACCAACATCACGGGCTCAGCACCCCGAACTATGTGCCCAAACAAGTCCAGCTAGCGCGAGCTGCGGAGACCCAAGCGCTCGCGAGCCAAATCGTCAACGAGAAGCGCACGTAGCGTATCAGCGGAGTCGAGTATCCAACCTACGACGGCCCCGTGCCTCGCCCTGGCTCTCTCTACGAGAAGCTTCAGACAGACGAAGCGCTTGAAATGCTGCAGTTTGACAAGAACGAGAGCGATGCACTCTCCGCACTCGCAATCAACTCGCCGTTCAATACGCTAGCGGACTACGACGCGTTCTACGCCAGCGCTGCGAGCTTCACGACGAAACCCGTGAGCATCGACATCAATGACGAGAACTTTGGGTACCAGCGCACGACATTCAAGGGCTTCAACTTGCGCGCCTTCAAAGTTGGCACTGACGCATTCCCAAGCGACCCGAAGCTCTTCGTCACTGGGAACATCGCGAAGATCTGCGGTTCCAAGCGAACGAGTCTCGTGAGCATTGCGAAGGGCAACGACCTGTACGTCTCGGACTTTTCGGATCTCGGCAAATGGAGCGATCCCTCGAAAGCGGGCGTCAAGTTTGTCGCCTCCGTCGTCGGCTTCTTCTGCTACAACGAAGACCGCAGAAAGCTGCTGCCGCTTGCGATCCGCATTGTCGACTCGAACTTGACCTACACGCCGTTTGACAAGCAAGAAGAGTGGACGCTGGCCAAGATGGCGCTGAATACCGCGGAAGTGAGCTATCAGCAGGAGAGCCACCTCGCCGACTCGCATACCGTGTCCATCCCCGTGCGCGTCGAGACCTTCCGCCATCTCCCACAGAAGCACCCCGTGAGCGCGCTGCTGCTGCGCACAAACCACATTGACTTTGGGCTTGAGAAGCGCGGGACAGTGGGACTCTTTAACGAATCGACGCTCTTGGACAAGACGTTTGGATTTGGCGCCGCGGGGGCTCTCCAGTTTGTTGACTACCAGGTCCAGTTCATGTCGATCGAGAACGACTTTGAGGCAGATATCAAGAACCGTGGCCTGCAAAACCTGCCCATCCACAAGTACACCAAGTACGGGAAGTTCTACCGCGACGCTTTCGAGAAAATGGTTGGCGCGTACCTCAAAGTGTACTACCCGTCCAACAAAGCTGTGGCTGACGACTTCGAGCTCCAGAACTGGGCAAAAGGCTGCGCTTCAGTGACCCAACTGCGAGGTTTCCCGACAAAGTTCACGTCTGCGCGCTCACTGCAGAAAGTATTGACGTACCTGAGAGACTATGGCCGTGCCGTACAGCAACCCTGCGCTCTGGAAGAAGCTGCCCGCGAAGAAACTGGAAGCGAACGAGATACTCAATGTGCTCGAGTACAGCCCACCCAAGACCGCGCTGCTGATGCAGGTCGTGCTTGCGGCGAAGTTCTTCCACCAGGTGCCCGAGTCCGAGTCAATTGTATCGATCTTCAACGCGCCGCCGTTCACGGGGGAAGGCAGCAAGCTGGAAAAAGTGGCCTGCGAATACGAAAAGTCTCTCAAGGCGATTGATCAGCTCATTCTCTTTCTCGAGAAAGACGAGAAGCACCCGTACCTGCTCTTGCGTCCGTCCATGCTGGCGCGCTACGGCTGGGTCTAAGAAGAGCAAGTTGAGATTAGCTCACCTCAGAGGAGCTGCTCTGCTGTCCTTTCACTATTCTGATTGCACCGCTAGACCTTCAGCAACACACCCAGGTGGTTCTCTGTCGTTTGCATTCTGTCTTTAACTTCTTCGTTTTCTTTTTCCTCATCTTCATCCTGGGTGTACAAAAACCAATGCATGTGAATACGACAATTCCACATTCAAATCCGTTCTTCGTACTCGTCCGTCGCTCAAATCTTGATCACGCCATCACGAAGAAGCTGGCGCAGCGACCACCCCGTGGGCTTGTTGTGCATATCGTCGGAGTGCTTCCAGCTCCAGAACGTCCATCCGCTGTGCGCATTCCCGAGCGCCTGCAGCTGCGCCGAAGCGAACTGCTTGAGCGATTCGCGATTTTCCGCTGGGAACGCGCTCGCGGGGGATCCGAGACTCCACTCGCTAATGAGCAGCCAGTTGCCCTGCCACGACCCGACTTGGTTGCCGTACTGCTGCACCGCTTGCAGGATCTGCTTCTTGTTCTGCCCTTCGTAGCCCCAGATGAAATACGGGTGCCACTCGTGCCATACGTTGAAATAGTCGGGGAACCGCATAAAGTCCTCCATGGAAGGCGGACCTTGCTCGGTCAGGAAAGGCGCTACGGTCAGCACACAATCATTCCCAGAGCTTCGAATCGCAGCATAAGCGCGCTTGTAGTAGTTTTCGAGCACCTGTCGATCCACTGGACACTCGGGTTCGTTCAAAAGTCCAACACCGAGGAACGCAGGGCTGTCGCGATATCTCGCAGCGAGAAAGCACGCGAATTGCACCGTATTCTCGACGTTTTCAGGATAGTCGCTCCAGTACTTGACGCCACAGGCCGGCGGAGCGCTGTGGTCACGACCGTTCTGCGACCCTTTCGCACCGTGGATGTCGATCAGCACAGCGAGGTCATGCCTCACGCACCAGTCGTTCACGAGCTGATCCAGGAACTTGAGCGCATTCGGAGCAAACACTCTCCACTCCTGTTTGTTCGAGACGTCGGTCGGATCGTATCCCATGATCCAGTACCCCACGGGCACGCGAACCGTGTTCAGGCCAAAGCGCTTCATCTCTGCGATGTCGCTCTCTTGAATCCACGTCGCGCGATGCTGCTCGAAGCGTTGATCACCTTGTTCATGTCCGAGGCGCATCATGGTCGCAAACTCGCCCTTGTCGCTGATCTCGGACGGCACGTTTTCCCAGATCATCGAGTCCCAGGTCATCCAGTGCTCTGCGACCAGCCACCCGCCGACGTTGGCCCCGCGGCATGGCACCTCGCCGCGTCGAATACGTTGCTGGAGTGAGTTATTGAACGCCATGTTTGTCAATGCGCTGTGGAGTATGGCAAATCTGGCACTGTGGAGTATGGCGAATCTGGATGTGCTGGCACACTAAGTGCTCGCTAGACAGAAGAAGACGATGGTTCAGCAGCGCCTCTATTATGCTTGATTGCAAGCTGGCAAGTTCTCAACTGAATGATGTCTTTCACAATTCTAGCTGCTCCAGATCTTTAACTGCCTCAAGTCCTACTCAATGCAAGATAAAGAGGTAAATATGTCAGAAGATCCAATATCAAATATTCACGCATGAGAAAAACAGCAAAAATGAGGGGTGCCAAAAATAACACGCACCTGAAAGATACGCTGCTTGAAGCGCGCCTTGGTACTTGTAGATCGTGGCTTCTCCGGCAAAGAGCACATTGCTCCCGACTGGTTGACGGAGCGTCTCGGGGTCATCCTCGGAGCTGTCCACTGTGAGGCAGCTGTACGCGCCATGAGCCCACGGATCTTGATCCCACCTATTATGGACACACACACACACACACACACATCAAGACTCAGCTACAAACACTCAAACAACATTCATCCCAAGCAACCATAATGCAAAAGCGTACCTGGTGATGAACTGGTTGACAGGTGCTGGGATCCCAGCGCCAAACGTTTCCTGGAGCTGCTTGAAGAACGCGTCGACGATTTCTTCATCCGAGAGACTCGACACTTGCGCAGCGGTAGCTCCGATCAGCACGCCCTCCAGCACGGGTACTTTCTTCGCCGCGTAGTAGTTGAACATGAGCGGGAAGAAGAGTCTGTTTCCTGACACAGTGCTGGCTAGTGCGTGGTCGAGTTGGCCGATGAAGGAGGCGTCTCGCTGCCAAAATACCTCGGGGAACTGGACGAGGACCTTCATGTATTGACCCATCTGGGACCGTTGGATCGCTTCGTGCTTCTCTTGAGGAAGAGCCGGCGTGAAGCTCAGCTCGCCCGCCTTCAGCAGACCCAATGCTGAAGTGACGATGACATAATCCGCCTTGATGATGCGACCATCGCTGCATTCAATGACAATGCCTCGGCTTCCATTGGTATCATTGTCTTGCTGCGTAATGGACTTGACACACATATTGGTCTGGATGCACTCGGCGATTGGCTCGGCGAGGCGGTCGACGAATCGCTCCATGCCGTCAGGCACGATGCAGTGCGGGCCAGGATCATCGCTACATGGACAAGTGTCCAACATACGAGTTCAGCTATGAATTGAATGGAGCATAGCAACAGCCATAAGGTACAAGCACCTACCCAATCAAGTCGATCTCCACAAAGTCGTCCAGCTGAAGAGCCTCTGCAGTCGCGCCCATCCAGATCTCGATCAAGCGCACGCAAAAGTCCAGGCGCGCGCGGCCATTCGCGCAGCTCTCCACGGCCGCGTGCAAGTCAGCATCCTGCTCCGCGAGCATATCCACAAGCTGCGCAAGCGACTTGCCATCGTGGCTCACGCCCTCACTCTCCTCTTCCGTTGCGGCCGCGAGCTGCTGCAGCTTCTGGAGCATCAACTCGTACATTTGCCACGTCGCTTGCACTTTCTCCTCGCTCAGCTGCGCGTCGCGGTCAAAGAGCAGAAAGTTCTTGCACGACTCGGGGTGCAGCCACGGGTTGCGCACGCTGATCTCCTTGAGCGGCAGTCCGAACTTCTCCGCCAGCGCTGCGAACGGGTTGCCCACCGTGCCGTGGATCCACGCAGCGCCGACCTCGATGTTCACAGGAAGATCGTCACTGAACGCGCGCGTTTGCACGCGACCACCGACGCGGCTCTGCGCTTCCAGCACGCAGAGCTCGTCCACGCGAAGCTTGTGCGACGCTACGAGTGCATTCGCTGCCGTGAGCCCCGCGATGCCCGCGCCGATGACCGCTACGCGGTACTGCGCACACGAGCGCACCGCCATTGGCTTTTGCTACAAATTGGCGAATGACGCACTTTTCCTTGCAGTGATGCCACATGGAAATGCGCAGAAATGTGCGCATTTCCGCATCGCGAATTGATTTTGTCCAATCATCGCCTATGTAAGAGTATAGTGTACTATAATTGGTCCAAATTCGCTAAACTTTCACTTATACAAACCAATAAATGATTTCATTCAAAATAAATTGTTTGATTGGCCGAAAAAGCGTGCGCACATCGGCAACTGTTCAAAAAAGCAAAGGAATCCAAAAAGCAAAATGGCGGATGAAGACGAAGCCACTGGTGAAATGCGCGACGATCGCGATGGTGACGCGCAGCGCCACGCGTTCGCGGTGCTGCAGAACAAGTACGTGCACGCGCGGCGGCTCGCGTGCTGTCCGACGATGGATCTCGTCGCCGTGCTCACAGTCGACGGACAGCTCATCGTCCACGTAGGTTCACCTTGTAGGACGTTCAATGTTGCTGGTGTGTCCGTTTTGTCTGTTGCAATGCAATGTATGCTGTCCATGCTGACGTTGTGGTATAATCGCTTGATTGATTGAATGAATAAACGCAGCGCACGATCTCGTGGCAGCGGCTGCTGCATGTGAAGCCGTCGGAGGTGAGTTTCGAGATCATGACGATCGAGTGGAGTCCCGACGGGCTCTTCCTCGCGCTTGGCTGCGACGAAGGAGAGGTCGTCGTGTACGAAATCGAGTCGGGCGAGCAGCGCCCAGAGCTCCGAGCGCTCAGGCAACTGCAAGAATTCCAGCACAGCCACGCGATCACAGCGATGCACTGGGCAGAGTACGACCCGCAACAACATCAAGAGCAACGCCAGAGCCATAATCCGTCGTACTTTGGTCATCGTGCCAAGCGACTTCTACCACCTCAGATTCAGAGCCAGAATATCAGCGGTGTTAGCAGTAGCAAAAATGCGGCGACTGTGATGGTGACAGCGGACGCAAGCGGCGAGATCGTGCTCTGGTGGATGGGGAAGATCTATTTGGCGAAGATCGCCGTCAAGTCTCTTTTTGCAAAAGGCGATGCGAGAAACATCACAATCGGCAGTGTGCGGCTCGCCCCAGATCTCTCTCGGCTATTCGTGGTGCTGCTCGCGAACAAAAACAACTCAGAAGAAACCAACCACCTCAGTAACAGAGCCCACCAGCTCATGACGCTCGATCTCAGCTCCATACGCCAAGTCCAAGAGGAGATCGATTTCGTGGCGCAAATGGTGGACGAGAGCCACGAAATCATGAACCAGCTCGTGCTCTCGATGCGGCAAATGACCACGGAATGGAAGAATGCGACGCGGATTTTCGAGCTCAAGATGGGGCTCATCGGCTCACTGTACGAGAAGTACGCGTGTGAAGACCCTCCTCAGGTTGACATGCTCTCGGTTGTCGCGAGTGGGATCACTTCACCAGCGCTGGCACAGTACTTTGCCCAAGACATCCAAGAAATGGTACGAAAGTTTGAGCTGAATTTTGAGTTTTGTTGGAGGGAACTGATAATCTGACAATGCGGATGACACGTTATCTTTTCTTATGCAGAGCGTGGATCGAATGCAGAAGCTGCTGCTGAGTGGCTGCCAGACACTCGCGACTCTGATCGAGGACAAAATGAAAGCTGGACTCGTCAAGTTGCTCTTCCATTTGTCCGAGCTTCGGGGACGCGCAAAGTGGAAGCGTGTTGCTTTCGAAGGCACTTTCGGAGTTGCGAGGACTGACATCGACGATTTGATCACGATCACGCAGGACTTCCTGATCAGCATGGAGATTTTCGCACACGCGATTCATGAAACGCGACAGGATTTCGTGCTTTTCTTCCAGTGGATCCTCGAGCGCATTCGGATTCACACCAACTCCACCACAAGCCGCGCAGGTGCAGCATCGGATCCGCATGGTGACTCGACCAAATCGCTCTTGAACCAGCGAAGGCTCTGCAATTTTCTACAGCGAGCAGCAGAAGAGGCGCAAAAGTTCAGAGACGAGCAATCGCCGACCAACAAGTACCGAGTGGAGACGAGTTTTGGAAACCTGGTGTCGAAGCAACTTGCCAAACCCAAGACGCTCAACAACGAGAGTGAAGCTTCAACTATTCTGCTGCTGGAGAACTTGGAGACCAAGTGGTTTGCGATGATGAAGCGGTTGACGCAGAGCGTCGCTGGCACCATCTCAGTTGATCCAGCAGGCTGCTTTAACCTCGGTGGCGATATAGGTGAATACTGTTTCCATTATCGTCAAGAGAGCGATGCCACCGACTATGATAACGATGGCAAGATGGATGATGAGGAAAGTGACGACGACGAAGAAGAAGACGAAATGGAAACAGTCGATTGGAGTTCACTCGAGAGCTTCGCTTTGGCGCAAAACCGAATCGCGACGCGTTCGCTGCTGCTGTTTGGGGTCCGACTTCGAACCAATCAGTTGCTGATTCTTCGAGCAACCTGGAGTCTCAATCCGCAGGATCAATCGGAGCAAAGTCTTTCTTGGGAAGCGGTGAAACTAGCTCCACGGTCATCGACTCAAGCAAACGAAGATGGTATTCAGCTCAAAGGCTTTCATTTCTATGGCGACAAAGCATCGGGAAAGAAAGAGCAGCTTGCATTCCTGCTCACGAAAATCGTTCCCCAAGACGGTTTGCGCCAGCAACAAGGTATGTGTGAACTTTATGGATACTTGCGTCATTCTAAAGTTCGAGACATTGCGCTAACCAGTGTTGTGATTTCACAGATTGGCTTTACTTTCAGCCGTGTGACCAGCTTGTGTTTAATCCGCTCAAGATCAAGGCAGGGGATTCGCTGACTGCTATTTTACCTAAGGTATATTGATATTGCATTTGCGCTGCTAGCTCTATGTTGTTGCTTGCAACTAACAGTGGTCGTGCTTGTGTATTTACAGCTGGTAGAGCTACCCACGACATCGCTGCCGATGAGTGGTACTAAATATCGCGCCAGACTATTGACGACATCTTCGTCGACCGCAGCCGCCGCCTTGATTCCGCGAGTCATCACGAATGCGAAGCGCGGGATAGTGTGTGTTTCCACCCTTGCGAACAGACTGACGGTTCTCGATGCAGAGGATGATGATGACGAAGACGACGACGTTGGTGATGAAGACGGAGAAGAAGCGCCTTCTGATCCCCAGAAAGGACACGAGTCTGATTCTAATGAAGTTGACTTGTGAGCTCTTTCACCTGTTGTCTTTGCCTGTTTATCGCTGTGACTCTAGTTTCACAGTCGGTTATTGGCGCGTGGGGCTTGGTAACCTTCCACAAGCAGTAGTCGCTTGACGATCGCATCAATCTCAGCGGGGTTTGAAGGGTACCTCCTCAAAGGCGGAGGGGTGTACAGGTGCGATTGCATGGAGCTGCTCATGGGAATCCCAATGACTGAACCTCGCCTTGGACTGGCGGCAGCTTTTGCATCGCGCACTGGAATGCTCTGAGCTGATCCGTGATGATGGAGAATAGGTCCACGCTCACTACGAGATGTAAACAGCGAGCGCTCTTTCGAGTGCAAAGAGTCCCTGCGCGGTTCAGCAGAGAGTGGATGCTGATCAGGAATGGAGTCCAATCCGTCGATCACATCTTGAGAAGGTCCACATGACGAGCCATCTTGTTCCTCATCTCCCGGCTGATCAGCGGAGCCAGAGTTGTCGTCGTCATCGTCGCAGCGTTCTTCGATGATTGATCCCTGGGACCGCGTTCTACTGACAGCCATTCCGTCCAGGAACGAGGCATACCGAGCGTTGCTGGCGTCACTCAACCGACGATTGAGGATGTCTTCTGGGTCCAACTGCGACGCATGTTCTTCTGCTTCTTTCCGGTCGCTCTCCTCGTTCGCAGCCTCCTCGACGTTTGGCAAGACAATGTCCTTGAACTCGTTGTGGTCGCTGTGTCGCAAAAAGTTTTCTCGCTCTTCGCCAAAGATGCCGATCGCGTCGTTGTTCTGCCAGTGGTGCACGATCGTCTGCTGCTTGTTGATCGAGTGCATGATCATCGCCTTCATTTCGTCCATCACGTGCGGGTAATCCACTTGGAAAGTCTCAAGAAACTCGCGAGGAAGCAGGTACGTGCCCGTCGGTTTAACAGCAAACGCGTTGTACTGAGCAAGCGCGTGCGTGAGTACTTCTTTGTACCCAAAGAACTCACCTTCGTAGAGCATTGCGATGTTGCCTGCGTCACGTCCAGATGATGCTGCCGACTGATTGCCAAACGGAGGATCGCCACCATCACCGCCCATTCCATTCACCGCACTCATCATGCCCGATCGCTGTGGAGCTTTCACGACCACGATCCCACTCATGAGAAAGAAAATGCCGCTCACGGGGTTACCGTGGTAGATGAGCAGATCGCCCGCGAGGAAATACTGCGGCACGAGTCGCGGGAGCACGAGCGTGAGGAACCACTTGGGTTTCTTGTCAAAGAACCGGATCTTCGAAAGGACGTTGTTGTTCAGGTACAGGATCAGCTCGCTGCGCAGACCGTAGCAGAGCGCGTCGAAGAGCCCAGGTTCGTAGAACAGAGTCTTCTCAATGTTGAGGAACCGCAGGTGCTCTTGGCACGCCATGATGAACTCGTTCGATACGCCTCGCTCTTTGATGTACGCGTTCACTTTCTGGATCATCTCGTGCTCGCGGTTCAGCAGGCTCTTGGAGTTGCTCACCACTTCGATGACCGTACCGACGACGTACGCGAACAGCGTCGTGCCGCCGATCATCACCAAGATCGAGTACGCCTGCTCAAAGTTGTTGACAGCGATGATGTCGCCAAACCCGACAGTGGTCATGGTCGTCGCTGCCCAGTAGACCGAGGCGATGTACTTGGACATGATCGAGTCTGGGTCGTCAAAGTAGACCCTCCCCCACCACGCTTTCTCCTTCGGGTGCTGCGCAGACATGTAGTACCAGAAGCAGCCGACGTAGTGTGTGATCGTCATGGCGGGGGCGAGCAACTTGAGCAGCCGCACCGTGTCCATGTTGATGTCGAGCTCCGAGGTCCACTGCATGTTCATCTTGTAGAGCTTCGATAGGCGGATCAAGCGCAGGAGCTTCACGAGCTTGATGGTGCGAAACAGTCGGAGCGACCGGAAGTCCTTTTGCTCTGTGAGCGACTCGACAATGAAGTCGAACGGGATCGTGGACACGACGTCCACCAGGAAGTTCGTTTTCAGGTAGTGGCGTCGAATCTCGTGGCGGTCGACGATTTCCACGCCCGTCTCGTCCACGTAGGTCGTGAGGAAGCTGAGCGCGATGTCCAGCAGGAAGCAAATGTCCGAGATTCGATCCGTCGTGTACATGAACATCGTGTCTTGAATATCAAACGAGATGCGGAAGGGCACGGTCACAGCGGTCATCGCGACCATGATGCCGATCAGGACGTCCCAGATCATGCGCAGCCGCGAGTAGTGTCGGATGACCGACCAGTGGGTCTTGATCTCGTCGGTCGCAAAGATGTTGAGACGGCGCAGGTTGTCGAGCTCGAACGAGTGGATGTTGTTGTACGAGACCGATTTGCGGTGGCGATACTGCAGAAACGGCTCGTTCGCCCGCGCGGTGGCCGACGGCGGCTCTTGCATGCGCCGCAAAGACCGCTCTTTCTGAACTGCGCGGCGACCTCGTCTCGCAGATTCCGCGTACCTCTCGCTGAGAATCGTCGCGAGGTCCATCAGGTATTTGTTTGCGATCGGGCATTTCTTGATCGCTTCGATGGTATCGCAGCTGTAGATTGCGTACAGCTCGGTCTTGAGAGACGACCGGTACGTGTGCGTGTAGCGCTTCTTGTCTGCGACGAGGTACTCAATGCCGCAGATATCCCCTGGGGTGAGCGAGCCCACGATGATGTTTGCTCGAATCGACTCGACGGACCCGCTCGTGATGAAATAGAGCTCTTCCCACACACTCTCAGCGTCTACAAGCGTTTGTCCAGGACCGAGCACGATCGGCCGCAGCCGTGGGACCGCGTACACAAAGAACTCGACCGACGTCACGCCAAAGAACGGGAATCGCTTGACGAATGGCTCCATCGATGCTGCGAGGATCTCGTACTGCAGGCTCACAGGAAACTGGTGCAACAGTTTGTCTTCGTCAAACACAGTGCGGTGGCTCCAGTGGTACTCAAACTGGGAGAGCACTCGCTGACGCAGGCGTCTGGGGATATTCTTCTTGAGCAGAAACTCCTTGGTCTCCTGTAGTTTCTGCTTGAGCTTGATGCCGCGAGGGTTGTAGTTCTCTGTCAGCATCTGGATGTTGGCGATGATCATGCCGACGCAGATCGAGCCGAGGCACTCGACAAAGATCGAGTAGATGCGCTCGCCGTCGGTCACGCCGTAGATGTCGCCGTAGCCGACCGACATCATCGTGTTCGAGACCCAGTAGAAGCTCGCCAGGTACGGATAGGCGAGTCCTTCTTTGTTGAGATTCGTGACCCAGTTCATGCCCGTGGGGTCCCACGTGTAGAACAGATACCAGCCGCAGGACACCAGGTGGATGATGAACACGATCATGAGCAGACTCTTGAGCGTCTGGAGCACGTGGGCGTTCAGCGCGTCCATCTGGATCGTCTCGATCGCGCGCTTGAGCCTCAACAGGCGCATGAGCTTCAGCAGTCGAAACAGGCGGATCGTGCGCAGCAGCTTGAGCGTGAGCAGCGATGACGACGCGCGTGACACCACTTGGAGAAACTGGTCGAATGGGATCGTGGACACCAGATCAAAGAGGAACCAGCTTTTCAAGTACCGCTCGCGGATCTTTGGGAGCTCGTGGATGAAGATGTCGGCGTCGTAGAAGCCCGTGAAGAAGTTGAAAATGACGTCCACAGCGAAGCTCGCATCGAACGCGTAATTGAGCACCTGCTCCCAATACTGCACAATAAATAGAAGTAGCCACAGTCATGTGAGTACATCGATAACAACGACACACACACGAGCTAGCTAGCTCGCATACAATAACAGCAACGATTGTTGTTACCTCGACGTCGATGCCAAAGCCTATTCGGTAGGGAATGAGCACGACGCTGTAGAAGATGATGAGTCCGATCCAGAGGTCCCAGCGCACTTTCCATGGCGCGCGCGGCATGATGACCCACCGGTAGGACATGCTCTTGTCGTCCGCGTCTGCCAGGTGCTTGGAGCCGTAGTCGCGGAACGCGCGGCTGCGCGCTGACTCGCTGTAGCTCTTCGTGCTGGTGTTGAGCGCTTGTCGCTTCTTGGGTTTCGCCGCGTCTTTCAGGA
The DNA here is from genome assembly GCA_023333705.1 of Globisporangium viniferum. Taxonomy (NCBI): domain Eukaryota; phylum Oomycota; class Peronosporomycetes; order Pythiales; family Pythiaceae; genus Globisporangium; species Globisporangium viniferum. Next base: position 59,696 of record JAASFI010000031.1, on the reverse strand, counting down.
TCGAGCGCAGCGACGGCATCCGCTCCGTGATCGAGCGCGTGCTGTCGAAGAAGAACTGGCGCATGCTCTTGAAATTCCCCGGCGCGAGCTTGGCCACGAGGCGCACGGGCGGTGCGGGCTGAGTAGTCGTAGTATTCGACATTGGTGACGACGGGCACGGAGATACTCGCGGGGAATCCGCGTGCAGCAGTGCAGAGCTCTTGCCTGGCGGAGGAGCTGCTGGGGTATGGCGATCGCTATCGGCTGCTGCTGTGCGTGGGTGTCTTACTGCTTCGGCTGGTATGGGCGACGACGGCGGCTCTGGCACCACTGCGGACGGCGACTGGAGCGAGCGCAGGTCGTGCACCTTGCCGGGATTCGAGAAGATGAGCGCCTTTTTCATACCTCGCGTTGTCTGTCTATCTATCTGGCGCCGCTGAAGAGGAGTCGGAGAAAGCCCATATGCAGATCGTTCTCCCTGCGCAGATACACACACACACACAGAGGCTCACGAACACGCGAGCAAAGATAGGCAGCGTCGTCGACACACGGTGCAATTAACGCCTTGCGTTGCCTTCAAGCTCCGCTCCTTCTTTCCAATTCGACCAACAACAACACACCAAACTCGATAGAAGGCGGTTCGTAACGGCGCTCTCACGCCCATGCGTCGTCGGTCGGCCGCATCCCCAATATAAAGCACACGCACATGCACACATGGAAGCGTAGTGACAGCTCGTTCGCATTAAGAATGGGCGTCCAATTATAGCCCAACGCTTGAACATTTTCGCAATCAGCATCACTCAGATACCAATGCAACACACACTTCAACATGCTTCGCGCATTACCTGCCAATCAAATAGGTACCTTCCATTATCTACCAATCATTGCAAACAGTAAGCCTGTTTTCAGCCAATGATACCACGTAATTCCTTCGTGACGCGCCTGATCAACCAAACTTGAAAAATGGTTGAACCATTTTTGAACGTGTCGAGGAGGGCATTTTGCTGCTGGATTCCTTTCATACATGAAAAACAAAAGACCACAAGCCAACGACGCCCTCTCTTTCTCTCTACGCATACGCACCTCACCAATTTCTCTGTCTCTTTAAAACGGCATCTTCATGCCTCCGAGTCCGCCAAAGTTGGCCGCCATCTTGGCCATGTTGGCCATGGCGTTCGGGTCGCTCTGCATCTGCTGCATCATGCGCATCATGCCCTGCGGCCCGCCCATCTGCTGCATCATCTTCGGGTCCATCGCCTTCGAGAGCTGCTGCATCACGGCGTTCGGGTTGCGCGCCATCTGCTTGCCCAGCGCGCCGTCGCCGCCCTTCATCAGTCCGCTCTTGCCCATGCGACTGACCACGCCGGAGAACTGCTTGTGGCACTTGAGCAGGAACTCGACTTCGTACAACTGACACCCAGAGCCGCGCGCGACACGCGTCTGTCGCGACGGCGTGAGTTGCACAATGCCGTCGAGCTCAGCGTCCGTCATACTGTCCATCATGAAGAGGAAGCGGCGCAGTCGCTTCGAGTTCTCTTCCTCGCCGCCCGTCATGTTGAGCATCTGCTCCATGCCGGCCATGCCCGGGATCATCGACATCACTTTGCCCAGCGGTCCCATCTTCATCACGCTCTGAAACTGCTTGTACAGGTCGCGCAGCGTAAACACACCTTTCTGGAACTTCTGCACCATCTCCTCCTGGTTGTCCAGCATGCCGCTCGTCTTGACTTCCTCCATGAGACCGCGGATGTCGCCCATGCCCATGAGTCGACTCACAAAGCTCTCTGCGTTGAACGCCTCAAAGTCCGCAAAGTGCTCGCCTGTACCGTAGAAGATGATCGGAGAACCCGTCGCAGAGACAGCCGAGAGTGCACCACCACCCTTCGCGTGGCCGTCGAGCTTCGTGATGATCACGCTTCCGACGTCCACGGTCTGACGGAACGCCATCGCCTGGTCGTGCACCGCCTGACCGATCGACGAGTCCATGACGAACACAATGTCGTCGGGCTTGACCGCCGCCGCGACTTCCTGCATCTCCGAGAACAGATCCGCTTCCTGCTTGTGGCGACCACTCGTATCCACGAGGATCAGCTCGTAGTGCTCGGCGCGGAACTGGCGCACACCTTCCTCGGCGATGCGCACGGGGTCGGCTTCGGTGTAGGAACCGTAGAACGGGATGCGCAGCTTGGTCGAGTTCTGCTTGAGCTGGTCAAACGCACCGGCACGGAACGTATCGGCACACACCATGCACGTCTTCCAGCCCTTGCGCTGGTAGTAGTGCGCAAACTTGGCGATACTCGTGGTCTTACCACTACCCTGTAGTCGCAGACAGATAGACGTACACATTTACGTAACAAAGAGCATTAGCATCTCTTGGTCTCTCCATGCACACGCCTTCCTCGTCATTAACACAACAATAACAACAACAACAACAGTAGCAGCAGTAGTAGCAAGTCGTACCTGCAGACCGACAAACATGACGACGTTGCTCGTTCCTTTCTTGAGCTTGTACGGTTTGGCTTCCGGCTCGAGCATGCGGATGAGCTGGTCGACGACCGACTTCTGGATGAGGCGGCGGCGGTTGAGCCCCGACGTGTTGTCGTCCTGCAGACTCACGGCGAGCTTGACGCCGTCGCGTAGCTCGCGCACGAGCTTGACCTGCACATCGGACTCGAGCAGCGCACCGCAGATCTCCTTGAGGATCGTGTTGAACACTTCGTCGTCCACGACCGTCGTGCGGTTGAGCTTCGATAGCGCGGTCTGCAGCTTCGTCCCGAGCTCTGCTAACACCATGTTGCTTGACGTGCGCGCTTCTTCTTCCCCCTTGGTTAAAACAAGCAAACAGTGTGTGCGTGGTTTCCGCTCGTCGTCCCTCATCACGACACGCCACAACACTGCTCCCTCGTTTGCCTCGTCACAACACTCCACGACACTTCTTCCTCATCATCAGCCTTATCACAACACTCTACAACACTTCTTCCTCATCATCATCACATCACTTTACGACATGCCGCGACACTGCTCTTTTTGTCACGACTCGCTACGACATGCTCAATTTTATGGCGATGATGTGCAACATTGAAAAATTCACGCAACATTATAAAACCAAAAGTCTCTTCAACCTCGTTGGGTGACCAGGATGGGCGACATCATCGACAACTGGAGAGAGTGAATTGACCCCCCTGGCACAAATCCTGATCGTGCCTGATCGTTTCTGGTGACCCAGGTATTCGTAACAAATGACAAGGTAACTTTAGTTAGTATCGTATTATCCATGGCATGACAGCTTACATGAGTGCACTGTTGCTCTTTTTGTCGTTCAGCGTCAAGTCAACTCTTCCTCATTCGACGACATTCCGCTTTTGCCACGTTTCGCGGTTCTCGCTGGTGATACGCTTCTTCACGCAACATAAGCAGGGCATTCCGTGTCATCCCTCCTCCCACTTCAAAACCATTTTTTGATTGCTTGACCTGAGCGAGTGTTGCTCTCAGTCCATTTCCATTGCATAGGAGAGCCAATGCTTCAGAGAACGCTGCGGAACGGAGCTCTTCGTCGCCATTTGCAGAAACCCTTCTTCGCAGTTCAAGCACCAGCAGCAGCAGCTTCTTCTCCTCTACAGGACCGCCACGCGAGCACCAAGATGACGGACAAGGTGAACCTCTCGAACGCCGAGTGGCAGCAGCGCCTCACGCCAGTGCAGTTCGAGATCCTGCGCCTCAAGGGCACGGAGCGCGCCGGCACGGGCGAGTACAACAAGCACTACAAGGAAGGCACGTACGTGTGCGCCGGCTGCAAGACCCCGCTGTACACGTCCGAGACCAAGTTCGACTCGGGCTGCGGCTGGCCTGCGTTCTACGACGCCATCCCAGGCGCGATCAAGGTGAGGGAGGCAAAGGTGTTGGTGTTGGTGTTGATGTTGAACTGCGCATCGCTAGATCACCATGGAATTCCGAGCTTTTTTGTGACTCAGCTTTTACTAATGCTTGTTTGTGTGCGTCGCTCACGATTGCAAAATGTAGGCGATCCCAGATCCAGATGGACGCCGCACTGAGATTGTCTGCGCTGCGTGCGATGGGTGCGTTCGATTGTTGGTTGTGATTGCATGATGTCGCGTTATGTTCAGATGTGGCTAACGTTCGTGTGCTATGTGGTCTGTTGTCGTTTGGTTCTGTAGCCACATGGGCCACGTGTTCAAGGGCGAAGGCTTCAAGACCCCGACGGACGAGCGCCACTGCGTGAACAGCGTGTCGCTGGTGTTCCACGCTGGCGAAGCTCCGCTCAACACGGAGTAAGCTTTCATTTTCTCGCTCTCTCCTCGTTATATTCCTGCTGGGGTGTGCGTTTATGCAAGGTAGTCGCTGGATCTCATACGCGCAAGACACCACCTGGGTAAAGAAGGAAAGAGTAATGAATATGCTATATTTTTTTCACAACTCTGCGCGGTGGAAGACTGCGTTCGACGGCTTTGGCTCGATTGTAGGCACATGTTGCTAGTGACGCCGCTTCTTGTGACGCAGCCGCGCCAGAGCGATCGATGCACTACGGCTCTTCTTGTCCGGTTAATGCAAAGACCAGAGAATTTGTCAGGCATGTAGACGCTTTTGAACCAAGGTGGCGTGCAATTTCCAAGCCCTATAGTGAAGCGCATTCCTTGAAGATGTCGCTCGGAATGAGTGTTTTTGCATGCATGTAGGAGCGCGCGATCCGTTTGCACCACCGCATCTCTGTATCAAATGACTGAAAAGATCGTCACCGTGGATGCGGTGCCTGCTCTGATTGGCGAAACGCGACGTTGCAGCTGACGATGCGATCGTTAGGCGACATGTCATCCATCTCGACTGCAATAGTGAGCGCTCGTGCTTTGTGGCCAAATGCCGTTCGTGCTGAGCTTCAGTTCACTTACCAGCTCACTTGAACATTTGCCAAATCACCCCCACCCAATCGCAACACATACCGTAGAGATGGCTCAGCAGCAATAACAGAAGGCGAACCTGTCGGACGCGCAGTGGAAGAAGCAGCTCACGCCGCTGCAGTTCGAGGTGCTGCGTCTCAAAGGCACGGAGCCCGCGGGCTCGGGCGAGTACGACCACCACTTTGAAAAGGGCACGTACGTCTGCGCGGGCTGCAAGGCGCCACTGTACACGTCCGACAAGAAGTTCGACTCGGGCTGCGGCTGGCCGGCGTTCTACGACGTGCTCCCTGGTGCTGTCAAGGTAGCTCATTGGCGATTGGAGAAGATGCATGCACGGCGAGTGGACTGACTGATAATGCCTCGTTGTGTGTTCTAGCTGAACCCTGTTCCAGACGATCCAAAGTGCAGCGAGCTCGTCTGCGCTGCGTGCGACGGGTAGGTCGATGCTTGCTTATGCTTGTGACTTGATGACAATGGTAGCCACTCACAAGAAGTCTCTTTGCCTTGATGCCGACACAGCCATATGGGTCACGTGATCCTGGGCTAGGGCTGCAAGACCCCTACAGACGAGCGCCACTGCATTAACAGCGTGTCGATCGTTTTCCATCCTGAAGACTCGCCAGACTCAAAAGCTGCATCTGAATAGGCACGCAGTCAGTCAGTCAGTCAGTCAGCCTCAAGAGTTCATAGATTGCATGTCGAGACATTGGTTCTGAGCTCCGTATAAAATGCACAAAATATACTTGGGTTCTTGAATCTTGTGTGTGGAGCTACAGCAAGACCTCGTCCTCGTACATGCTGCTGTCTTCGTCGCCCAGCACGCAGTCCGCATTGAGAAACTCGAGCTCGGCGGCGTTCATCACCTGCGTCTGCTGTATCCGCGGTGCCGTGGGCAGGATCCAGTCGCGTCTGCGGTCACCAAACACGGCGAGAAAGTTCTTGTGCCAGCCCTGGCTAAACGGCGCCGAGCGGCCGTAGGTGTGGAAGTCGATCGTCGTGGACCCGTTGAACAGCAAGTAGCTGTGCACGACGATGAAGATGAGCAGGCTGAGCGAGAGCGAGCCGGCGAGCACGAACGCGATCAGTCCGCAGATCGAGAGGTCCTCGGCGCTGCTCACGGTCGCGACCACCGAGCGCTGGAACGCACTAAAGAGTGCGAGCATGATCATCAGCAGTGCAAAGAAGCCGTGCGCGACAAACTGGAAGAAATACTTGTAGTTCTTCTCGCCCACGCAGTTGGCGACCCAGGGACAGTGGTGGTCTGGAGGTATCATAGCAAGATAATGCATCAGTCCTCGCGTGTTCAAGCCCATAGAAGGAAACACGCACATGCACTAATATTGCACATACACACAACGTACCCATTTTGAGCACGCACTTATCGCAAAAGCTGCAGTGGTGCGCGCGGAAGGGCTTGGTCTGAGCGCAGCGCCGGCAGGACGGCAGGTGCGGGTTGTGCAGATGTTGGTGGAAGGTGCTGTTATGCGCTTTGTCACCTCGGTCTTCCTCCAGCGCATCCTGCATCGCGTCGTCCATGCGCTCGAGCATCTGCGCTGTGACGTAGCCCGGATCCGTCATGACCACCTTGTAGTACGCCACGGCGGTGCATCCGACAAAGAAGTGGAAGAGCAGGCCCTCAAGCAGGAACGCCAGTGAGCTCAGCGGATCGTTCGCGCTCTTCATGCCCGGCACCAGGTGCAGGCTCATGTACACGGAGTACTCGAGGCAGAAGATGGTGATCACGACGAGCACGGGCAGGAGCGACACCGCGCGGATGAGTTGGCTGCAGAGAGGGAGACAGGGCGATGCCAGTAGGCGGTATTAGAGGCATAACACATACAGCGGAGAAGAGCAGTGTGCTATATAAATGGCCATACAGCGAGTTTCGAGGACGTACCTGTCGTGGACGCGCAGCATCGCGTCGTCGGCGCTGCTCACGAGGTGGCTTTCCTGCTTCGTCGAACTCAAGAGTGGGGATCACTTGATTGAGCCGATGCTTCTGTATTGATTCTAAACAACTGAGGCCGCTAAGTGCGTTTGTTTTTCGCTCTGATCGAAATCAGTACGGCTGCTAAGTGCGCGTTTCCGCTCCAAAATCATCAAAAGCAAACCCACCCGCCCCCCATCCCTTACAAACACACTGTTATCGTTCGTTGAACACACAGCAGCAACTTGGAAAGAGACGCCACCACAAATAGCAGGACCGAACGTGGCGCGCGCATTCGCGACGACGCAGAAGAGAAGAGAGAACGCGCTCGCTCGCTCGCCACGTAAGCAACCGCCACGGGCAGCAGCAAGCAACACCGCAGTACCAGCCAGTGACGAGCACCAAACGTCGCCACATATATAGCGAACGACCATGGGCAACAGCATGACGCTGCACAGCGCGTGCGCGTACGGCGACCTGAACGCGGTGCGCGCGCTGCTCAAGACCGCGACGGCCGCGGATCTCGAGGCGAAAGACGATAGCGGCCGGACGCCGCTGCTCATCGCGGTCGCGAGCATGGCGTACAAGCGTGACGATGACGATGACGATGACGACGAGATCTTTGGTGACGGATTTCGAGACGACCACAGCGAAGAGAGTGAGGAGGAACAGGAAGCGGAAGACGCGCAGCGTAAAGAAAACAAACTCGCTGCTGGCAGTAACGACAAGAAGGACGCGACTGAAAAGGTGGAAAAGGCACCGAGAGATGGCGACGGTGATGGCGGAAACGTAGAAGAAGCTGGTGGGGATGGCGAAAGCAAGCCAGAGGAAGTGGAGGAGTTCAACGAGAACACGAGCGTCGAGCCGCTCTCCAAGCAGGCAGAGATTCTGCACTTGCTCATGCAGAAGCACGTGAACCTCGACCACCAGGACGAGAACGGCTGGACCGCGTTACACCACGCGTGCTTTGTGCAGAACCCCGTGGCGATCAACATGCTCATCCACGCTGGCGCACACCCGATGCGCGAGAAGTTTGGACTTTTGCCTCAGGTATGTGCGTGTGTGTGTAATGACTTTTTGTACCCATGATACGCATTAACACTTGGACTTCTACAGGACTTCCTACTGCGAGGACAGTCGTCAGAATGGATCGCGCAGGCGCAAGATTTGAAAGAAACGCTCGACATCATCACGGAAAAGTCGCCTTACTCGATCAAGTTGCTTGCGTTCCGACCGAGCGGTATCGTGCAGCTGGACATGGGCGGCCAGGTTGAGAAAGGATCGCTCGTCACAAGTACGTGCTTGTCTCTCGATATGTGGTGTCGTGTGGTTGAAGCAGGGCATATGCTAATCATTTCTGGTTCTCTACATTATGACTAGTCGAATACGACGTCCCAGAAAACCACTCGGTGAAAGACTACATCCAAGTGCTGATCTCAGAAGAATCGTCGTCAGAAATCGAGATTGGCTCGTATCACTACGTCCCCACGGGGAAGCACGGACAGATCACGATTAGCACGCAGAGCATTCCGTCATCAAGCACCGTGCGGTTTGTCTACGTCAAGTGCGGTGAGTTTTGTGTTCCTTTATTGTCATCTTGTATGCAAACACGCTTTGGCGGGAGAAATATATACTGAGAATGCTCCGTACTTTATCTCTTTAGATATCAACACGATCTCTCGACAGGTGGTGGCGAGCGGCTGCAATGCAGTCGTCCAGGCTTCCGTGGGCGAGATTTTCCAGTACGAACTGTATTTATACGAACGCGTCGTCGAAGTGGAGAGCATCCCAGAGTTCGAGTTCATCGACCAGCCGCTGATCGTGTTGAAGCGCATCGGGATCGTCGTCACGGAAGACGAGATCGACTGGGTCGGCATCCGGCCCGACAACCACATTGTTGCAGTGAACGACATCCGAATCGACTCGATGGAGTTTACAGAAGCAGTGCGCGTGCTGCAGGAGAACAACGGCAAAAAGTGCACCAAACTGCTGATGCAAAACTACTCGGTAGGGATACGTGCGTGCTCGTTTGAAATGGTTTGAAATGGTAACCTGACCGTTGTCTTGTTATTTGGGTTACCTCATGTGCACAGGCGTGTGGCGATTTCATCCCCGAGAAAATCCTTGGCATCGGAGTCGTTGGCAAGTACGCGTATCTGAACCCGCTTGAAGATGGTGAGGTGGAAGTGCACGACGTTGCAGAACACAACTTGGACGAGTGGGTTCGACGCCACAGCAACAGCGGAGACCTGGCGACCGCAACAGTACCAACGCTGCCTCAGCCAACAGCGACTTCGTCGTCTTCTTCGACATTATCATCTTCACAAGCCCTGAACTCATTGTCATTACGAGAAACAGATGAGCACCAGCCTGTCGAGCACCATGACACACAATCCCAGATTATCACCGAGAGCAAAGACAATTTGAACCTCAGCGAAGAAGACCCCGCGAACGTTGTGAGCGAGGAGAAGATCTCGGCGTCGTCGATGATCGAGACCGTAGTGCCTTTGCACAACTCGTTCCAGCTGGTACGTGGAGGGGTGTTCGAAGGCAAGTGAAGATGCTGAGTTCGCTATCCCTGACCTGCTCCTCGTATGTCTGCTTTGTGTCTCTTGCAGGTGGAGCAACTGCGGCAAGGCATTTCGATCAGCAGGAAGCTGGGGTGAGGTGTCCATTTTTCAAAGCATCCAGACACCCTGCCACCATTTTCCTCTAGCGGCTACACCATCATAATCAAAGAGAAACACGACACTAACTTTATAGCATTCAACCATCCGACAACACGGCTTCACCCACAGTACAAGGTGAAGCTTCAGAACCGCAGTCATTCTTAGTCCATTTTCGCCATTCCTTCCATCATTCCCGTGGGTTAATTTGTGTGGGTCGGTAGTCGCGGTGCTGCTTGTCTATCAGCCCGGAAAAAAAACGGATAAATCAGTTGGCGGTACTAATTTTCATCCAATCATATATTTTCAAACTATTTTTCATCCAATCAACGTCGTGAACCAGCTGGGTTCTGGATTTTGTGGGGTTTTGTGGCTTGTCTTTGACGTGAGCTCGCCAAAAACGTAGGGAGGAGGAGCATTTTGGGCGACGCAAAACTGTTTTGCTGGCTGCCTTTGAGGACGTGGAAGCAAGTAAGAAAGGAAGGAACAAGCAAGCCGCCTCCGTTGTTATTCCCCCTTCGCTGTCTGTCTGTCAGTGAGTACGAGTGCGTGCGTGCGATCTCCACACATTCATCCACAGAAGGGCAACCGGTAGCACGAGCGAACAAGAATGAGCGTGCGTAGCTCTTCGCTGATCACGCGCCGAGTGCTTGCTCGCCAGACGCAGAGCTCGCTGCTGACGTCAGCAGCCACAGCGGAGCTGCACACGGAGCGTCGCGCCAAGTACCCGAATGGCGGTGTGAACGGCACGGCTGCGCAGCACGACAACGCGCGGAATAAGCAGGCGACTGGTGGCGCGCACGACCGCAGAAAACGACAGTACCGACCGCCGACGAGCCCGGCCGTGGCGAAGAATGACTTCTTCCCAAAGACGAAAGAAGGTATAATGAGCACGATAGTACTGGTGTTATGGCGCCTCTATTGGTACTAACGCTTACCCATTCTTGTGGTGTGCAGGAGAGGAGAAGAAGCGGTTGGTGTCGGCGTACAAGGACGGCAAGCCGCTGATCACCGTGATCGGGCTCGGCGGCGCGGGCAACAACGCCGTGAACAACATGATCGCGTCGCAGCTCGAAGGCGTGGAGTTCATCGTCGCGAACACAGACTGCCAGGCGCTCGGGCGGTCGCTCGCGCCGCGCAAGATCACGCTCGGCAAGGAGATCACAAAGGGGCTCGGCGCCGGCTCTAAGCCGCAGCTGGGCAAGCTCTCGGCAGAGATGCAGCGCGACGAGATCGAGCAGGCACTCAAGGACAGCAACATGCTCTTCATCACAGGCGGGATGGGCGGCGGCACCTGCACGGGCGCGGCGCCGATTGTCGCGAGCATCGCGCGGGACATGGGCATCCTCACGGTCGGCGTCGTGAGCACGCCGTTCCGCTCGGAAGGCCCGAACCGAACGCGCCTCGCGAATGCTGGCGTGAAGGAGCTCGCCAAGTACGTGGACACGCTGATCGTGGTGCCGAACCAGAACCTGCTGGCGCTCTCGAACAAGAGCACGACGATGCTCGAAGCGTTCCGATACGCGGACGACGTGCTGCTCGAGGGCGTGAAGGGCGTGACGGACCTCATCGTGCGTCCGGGGCTGATCAACTTGGACTTTGCGGACATCAAGACGATTCTCTCGAACGCTGGGCGAGCGATCATGGGCTCCGGCACGTCGTCAGAAGCAGACCGCGCGGAGAAAGCCGCCGAGCAGGCGCTCGTGAACCCGCTGCTGGGCGACTTGCCGACCGAGAGCGCGCTCGGACTGCTCGTGACGATCCGCGGCGGCGACGACATGACGCTCTTTGAGGTGGACCGCATCATGGACATCATCCGCACGCGCGTCGCGGAGGAAGCCAACATCATCTTCGGCACGTGCTACGATAGCTCGCTGCAGGGCTCGGTGCACGTGTCGATCATCGTGAGCGGCATCCAGACCGACCTGATCTCGCCGCCGGTGCCGACGCGTCCGTTCGTCCCGTTTAGCGAAGCCAAGAGGCAGCAGAAAGAGGAAGCAGAGGCGCGTGACGAGACAGAGGACAAACTGCAGCAGCAGCAGCCAGCAGCTACACAGCAGAAGAAAGGGCTCTTCAGCCGCTTCTTCTCGTGAGTGAGCAGCAGTCAAGTCAGTCGGTCTCAGTTGAAAGATGTCGTATCTGTGAATGACCAGATCAAAGCATGAGTGAGTGTCGGAGTGGAAAAGTGAGGGAGGATCAACCACGAAATCAATATTACCGCCCCAAGTTTGAATGAGAGACTGACTGACTGACTGACTGCTGTGGACAACAGACCTCAGGGCATCCAAGCCCTTCTCTAACCAACCAACCACATACAAAGCCCTGTGCTGCGGCTAATAGCGAGACGACCAAAAATTTGCGGCCGTTGACAGCAGCGTTCCCTCCACCCATCTTGACTTCACTTTTCTTTCAAATGCAATTCGTCTTTCTCGTGTGGTTTTAATTCAACAGCTCCGCGATCGCCGCCTCCACTCTTGTTCGCGCAAACTGCAGCAGCTTCAAGTCACGAGCCTCGTCCGAGAGCTTCAGGAGCCCTTCGTCCTCGACCTTTTCAAAGCCCAGGGCCTTCAGGAACGCCACGCCGCCCACCAGACTCGCCACGCGCCGGCGGAACGCCGCATTCTCCAAGTTGATCGTGCGGAACTTCTCGTCCTCGGGCTTCTCGACCAGGTTCTTCACGTACACGTTCAGCGTCTTGAGCGCAGTGAGTCCATCGCCGCCGACGCGGTACTTTTTCAGCTTCTCAACATTCACCACGACCTGCTCTTCAGGTGAGAGGTTCGTTGGACTCGCCTTCTTCTTCTCTTCCTCGTCGTCCTTTGCCTGGTTGTTGTGCAAAGTGTCCACCGAAGGCAGATCGATCGGCGCGCCGCCGAGGTATCCGCCACGCGCGCGGCGCTCCAGCTTGTCCTGCTCCAGTTTCTTGCGGATACGCTCGCGCTCGAGCTTGTAGTCTTCTTTCTCCTTTTTGAGCTTCTCGGCAGCGAGCTTGCGCTGGATGCGGTCGTACTCCTCCTTCGCGTTCTGCATGTCTTGGCCCATCGTGCGTCGCTTGATCTCGTTCTCGATCTTCTCGCGCTTCTCGCGGGCTTCGCGCTCAATGCGCTTCGCTTCAATGCGCTTCTTCAGATCCGCCACCTTCTCAGCCTTCTCCTCTTCGGTCAGCGGTTTCTTCGTGTGCTTCGACAGATCCACAAACTTGATCGGCTCGTCAATGTCAATGTCGTCCTGATGCTCGCTGATCCACGAGATCGCAGATTCCAGGTTCTGCGAGTCAGTCGCGAGCAGCGACTTGCGCGCGCGGAGCTCTTCGAATCCCATCTCGAGCAGCTGCGTAAGAAACTCTTCGTTCACAGGCGGGATGCCGAGCTCTGGCTCAGTAGTCGCAGCCGCGGAAGCTGCTTCAGCCTCTTGCTCACGCTTCGCCTCTTCTTCGTCTTCTTTCGACGCGACTCCAGCAGCAGCAGCAGCAGCAGCTGGAAGCGCCTCATCCATTGGACGACACTCGCCAGTGTTTGGGTCGCACACCATGTTAGCTTTCGAATCACCGGCTTGCGGCACCAGGTCCAGGTTGTTAAAGCGTTTGAGGCGCGCTTCACGAGCATCACGCGCGTCGACAGGTGGCGCTGCACCGCCGCCAAGCGAGACGCCAGGGGACGCGAATGGGTTGAACGCGGACTGGCGCCACTGCTCGATCTTTTGGCGCAGCGTGTTCTGGTCCGCGCCGACGAGCTCGTCCACCTTGCGCTGGCTCACATAGAAGTGGAACGTCGGAAACCCGCGAACGCCCAGCGCACCGATCAGAGAGCGATTCTGCGCTTCGTCCACCTCAAGGAACACGACGTCATGGTACTGGTTGCTAAGCTGGTGGTACACAGGCTTGATGAACTGGCACGGTCCGCACCTGAAAGGAGAGCATCGCACATTACAAGCATTCGAGAACAAAAATAAGTATACCACGCAAGTGCCGACATCCGTCTTCCAGCACAATCATCCTTCACATACACACGCGCATGCAATTGCACACGCCCAGCACTGCACAACACAAACACATCGCATGCAGGATGGAAGGCTTTTGGGTGCTTCTCTCTCTCTGGGTTGAAAGACAAACGGATCCATCTGCAGCTTCGCATCCCCTAAATAAAGATACAAAGAGCACACAAAACGCACCAGGTCGCAGAGAAGTCGACGACCACAAGCTTGCTGCCGGCGCTTTGCATCTGCGCGTTCCAGTCCGCATCACCGTGGATCTCCGTCACGCCCATGACTGGATCTCTTCTTCGCTTGCTCTTTGCTGTTGTTGTTGTTCGCCTTGAAGACTGACTGTCGTGTCACGTGTCGCTTTGGCTCGAAAGAGCTTCTTCGAGAAAAGAAACAGCAAGGATCGCGCTGGTGTACCTTCGGACGACATCCGCGGAAAAGAGCTCGTTCTTCAGACAACATGACGTAATCATTCGTCTTCGCGCAACATTCGCATTGAACTGGTTAACAGCATAAGACTCTATTAATAGAGTCTTATGCTGTTTGAAAGGGTTCCCTTTTTTCGGTTTTGATTGATCGCCATCATCCATTTTAGAAAAACTGCGCAGGCGGCGTAATCACGATAATTCGATAAGTACCTATCCCTTTCTCCTTTTCGCATAAATTACACGCTGCTGATTGGACAAAAAACGAGTGTAGAAAATAGGCAATTCCTGATCAAGCAACCGCAATCAGCACACTCCTCCCGCTCAAGTTCAGCTTGTATTAAAATACCGCACAAAAGCACAGACTGAAAACAATATCGAGTAGAAATAGTCCCGTTTCTAGCCTGATCAGGTTGCCCAATCGGGAGAAAAGCGTCCAGATGGAAGGCTTCGGTCCCCCACCGCTGCTCTCTCAATAGTAGCCCCTCTCTCCCTCTTTTTCCCTTCTTTCTCTTTGCCAACAAGCGGCGCCGTCGGTCGTTGGTTTGTGGCTCAACGGCTCAAAACCGGGATCTCTTCCGTCGAAAAAGCGCAAGAGCAGGAGCTCTCAGCATTAATCTCTTGTCCGCGGAGCCCCCACGGCGCGTCGTGATTCAAGCAGCGAACGACAGCCTCCGTACGACCGTAGTACTGGAGTGATCGTACAAAGAGAGACAGAGCGACTGGCAAAGAGCAGGGCGGAGCGAGTCAACGATGAGCGCCAAGGAGGGACTGCTGCTCAACCCCGAGAAATGGAGCGCCAAGCAGCTCGAGTCGTGGCTCAAGCGCTTCGAGGACGGCCGCTACAAGAAGCTCGCACCGCAGCTGCGCCACTTTTCCGGCTACGATGTGGTGCACTTTGCACCCGCACGGTGGGCGCAGATCGAGCCGATCGACCTCGCGACGAGTCTGCGTTTCACGCTCCTTGGCATGGTGCAGATCGCGTCGTCCGAAGAGCCCATCTCGATCGTCACGGACTTTGTGCCGCTCGCGGACCGCACGCGCGGCAGCAGTGGCGGCCGCCACTGGGAATCGGAGAAAGTGAAGCCTGTCAAGTTCCCGCCGGTCATCGAAGTGCCGTCGATCCCGATCCTCGTGTTCATCGTGCTGTTCATCATCGCGGTGGTGCTCTGCTTCACGGTGTTCAAGGATGACCTGGACGACGACGGCGTGAGCTCGGAGCATCTGATCAAGTACGGCTCGATCCCGCTCGTCAGTATCGGCTTCACGTACATCCACATTTGGCTGGCGCTGTACATGACGTTCTACCCACTGAACTACGTCGGGTGTCTGCAGATCCCGGGTACGAACACGGGCTTGGGCTGGCAGGGCATTGTGCCGCACAAGGGCGAGAAGATGGCGCGGCAGGCGGTGAAGATCATGACGACTCAGCTGCTGAAGGTGAAGGAAGTCTTTTCGCGCCTGGAGCCGTCGGACGTCGTGAAGGTCCTGGAGCCGCTGCTGTTCAACACGATCCAGGACGTGATCGAAGACATGGCGCTCAAGTACAGCCCCGACCTCTGGGCCGTGCTCCCAGCGAAGGTGAAGGAGGAGATTGTCGAGAAGGTGAAAGAAGAGGCGCCCGTGCACATTGAAGCGCTGATGGAAGAGCTGCGTAACAACATCGAAGACGTGTTTGACATCGAAGACATGGTCGTGACCAACATGTGCAAGGACAAGCAGCTGCTCGTGAACATGTTTGTGACCTGCGGGTACTCGGAGCTGGCGTTCATCCGCAACTCTGGCGCGTGGATGGGCGGCATCTTTGGACTCATGCAGATGGGGCTCTGGTTTGTCTACGACGACCGCATTGTCGTGTTCCCAGTCGTCGGTCTCGTGGTCGGCACGATCACCAACTGGCTCGCGCTCAAGATGATCTTTGAGCCCGTGAACCCGCGCAAGTTCCTCTGCTTTACGCTGCACGGTCTCTTTTTGCGTCGCCAGAACGAAGTCGCTGCTGTGTACGGCCGCATGGTGGCGACCGACGTCTTGAACTCGCGCAACATCATCGAAGCGATCCTGAAAGGCCCGTACTCGGACCGACTGTTTGAGTTGGTCTATGACAACGTCCAGGAAGCGGTGAACGCCGGCGCGGCGGTGACGGAGAAGCTGATCAACTTCAGCATTGGCGAAGAGACCTACGCCAACATCAAGGAAGACATCACGGACCACATTGTGCAGAAATTCCCCGAGAGCCTGCGACAGATTGAGGACTATGCGACGACCGCGATGGACCTCGAGGTGACGCTGCGCGAGAAGATGAAACTGCTCTCGTCGGTGCAGTTTGAGCAGCTGCTGCATCCCATTTTCGAGGAAGACGAGTGGAAGCTGGTGCTCATGGGCGGCGTCCTGGGTCTCGTGATCGGTTTGCTCCAGGCTTTTTTCATCAACCACTAAGGAAGGCGGTTCTTGTTGGCAGATCGACAGAGAGAGAGAGAAAGAAGAGCGTAAGGAAGAGTCAGTCAATATACGCGACACTCTTTGCAAACGCATGCGTGTACGGATTCGACCAACACACAAAGGGCAAACTCCTCGTGGCACGCGATTACACGCAGAGTACTACACAGACAGAATGGATAATTTATCTATATATACTTGATCGTTTTCATTTTACCCTTTGTCATGTCTTGTGTGCTCCTTCAAGACGCTGCCTGCGCCTTTATCTTCATCAACATCATTTGCAACCGGAACGTGTCTCTCTTTGCAATCTCTCCTCGTACTGAACTCTTAGTTCACGTCTTACGTGGATGGGTGCGCATGGTCGATGCTGAACTGGCACACCGGGCAGACCTTGTTCAGACACAGCCACGAGTCGATGCACTCCGAGTGGTAAGAGTGGAAACACGGCAGCGACTTGATCTCTTCGCCCACTGAAAAGCTGCAGCGGCACACGAGGCAACTGCGGTCATAAACAACAGACAGACAACAGCGCACGCCAGGCGTAATCAGCACAAGATACAACAACAACCATACACACACACACACAAATTCTCGGAGATTGCAGATCGTACTCTGGCGTTGCCTGGTTCTCGCTCTTCTTCGGCGCGCTGTATGTGTACGTTGGCAGCTGGTTGATCAGCGAAAACGACGCACCTCGCCTACAATTTGGTTGAGAATGAGATCGATATCAACATTTGTGTTGGTAAAGTGAAAATGAGCAAAGCAGCCCAAGTTTCAATTTCTATGTGTGCATGCAGTACGTACGTTCTCATTTGTGGGCGGCCAAAACGCGTGCTCAGAGGGCTGGTCTCTTGAGCAACTTGGATCCTCATGCTCACTGCGCACATACAAAACGATCAGACTGTGCATAACATGATGTAAACCTACAAAACGCAAAAGGATCACACTCATTACCTGTGCGGTAGTCATCAGGCGGCTGGACGTCGACAATCTCGACTCCTCTCAAAAACTACATTGCATATCATGGTAGAGAAAAAAGTAAAGTGAGAACAATCAATGCCATTGTGTGTGTTGGGGAGCCAATCTGTCTGAAGAGCGTACCTCTCCATCGTAGTCATTCCCAGCAGCATCTGCGAATGAAAATCACACAACAAATAGAAGTTAGCCTGGAGCAGCCAACGACCATCAAAGAACTGTAAAGATACTCACCAAAGTCAGAATCGTATAAGTGCTGCAGCCAACGCGCATACTCCTCGTCGAAAGTCATTCCTGCAACCAGCAGCATGCAAGAGACCAATCAGCCAGGTTACCTCCCAAAGAATAACAAATCGTGAAGCCTCAACAAAGCAATCGCACATACCGCTTCCCGAATCAAACGGCGACGGAGCACTCGCTCGGAGGGACTCCTCGGTTGCCCCCATCTCAATCATCCTCGCGCGCACAGGTTCCGGCAGCATGTATCGGAACAAGTGTCGCAACGGTAGCACCTTGAGGTCTCCGAACCCAATGTTCACGTAAAACAGCAAGTAAATATCGAGCTGGTTTCGGGTCATTCGTCGGATAACGTCAATCTTCTCCAGCACCACATCGCCAAATGCTGTGCGAACGTTTGGCTCGCTCAAAAGGAACGACACCACTGACGGACCTTCGTATCGGACAGGCTTGGCTTGAATCGTGCGCTGCGAGGGTGGAGGTGCCACATCATCAAATGAGCTTCTCACATTCGACGATGGCGAAAGTTGTGGAGATGAGGAGGATGCAGCTGCAGCGTCTGGATCCAAATGAGCATCTGATGGATCATCTCTGTAGCTCATGCCGTTCAAGCCACCAAGAGACAACGCCGTGATCTCTGGTAGGAACGCAGACTCGTCTCGGGCGTAGCGAATGCGAACAGTAAACTGCTTTGGCAGCATATGATTGCTGGAGACGCAGTCAAAACCTCCATCTGAAAGCCTCAGAGTGATCTCTCCTTGCTCGCCGTTAAGAACTCCCACGCTTGAAGCATCACCATCTTCAACCACTGCTTCAGATCTCGTTCCGATCCCGTCGAGGAGAATGCTCGAGTGGAGTCGGCACTCGAAGATCAATTCGCCTTGTCGGCCATATGGCAAATGATACATCTTGAGCACGAGATCTCCGCAGTTGACGAAGTTCTTTGCAACTTTGAATGTGTGGACCCCGGTCGACAGGTTCGTGTCTCGCACTCCGTTCACCAAACTGGAAAAGAGCACCCCTTTTTCGCTTTGGAGCACAAAGTACGGGCGCGAAGTATCAGGTCCGAGCAATCCATTCTCGGGCTTTGGACTGCTGCTGAGGTCGGCTGCTGACGCATCCACTTCGTCCTCTGACCCAAGAGCAATCTGGTGAATGTAGATCGGCTGCAGCGCTGGAGTAACTGCGACGCCAGTGAGCTTTTGCTTGCGCTCTTCCAATGCTGGTGAGTTCGCGCAATTTTGAAGTTTTCGGTCGCGCGTCTCCAGTAGCTTGCAGAAATCTGCAACAAATCGAGCTTGCGGTCGTGGGAGTCCGCCTGCGTAGTTGGAGTTCTTTGACTCAACGCCACTGAACGTTCGCTGAAGCTTTGGTAACCAGCTCTCAGATCCACGAATATGTTGCTGATACCTGGAAGTTTCACACGCACACATACACAAGACACACCATGCGTGAGTTTGGGGTAATCCCGTAGCAAGCAAAATCTAAGAGACGTACACATCGAGCAATTCGTTCGCGAAATTCTCTGGAAACGTCGAAGTCTCTGTGCAGTAGAGCGAGCAGCAAGTCGCAAAGACGCTCATCTGGTCGTTGTTTGGTGCAACGAGAACTGCGACATTCGACTCCTTCAAGTCGAGCCACGCCGCGACAGTGGACGAAATCACAAAAGCCGAGTGCATCGCTGGGATTGCTCCACGGCAGTAGGAAATCGACGCAATACGGCCATCTGCAGAATAACAATCGCATTTTTTTACGAGGAAGTCAGTATACCGCTAGCACTGCTCGTTCCACTTAATAAAATGAACAACGTACCGCAAAATTCGTCGTAGACGAGAGGCTTGTGGTGCAAGCGCTTGACTCCATCAAACAGTCCGCAATCGAAGATGCACGCCCCCATGTCAAATCTGCACAGCAGTCACAGTGGCACATCAGAAACACAAAGAGTTCAGTTAGTCAGAATCCCAGCAGTCAAACGAAAATAAAAGCAACCAGTCCAGTTGAAAGTGTAAGTACAACCCACTTTTTGGAGATTAACGCGTCCAATTGCTCCAGCAAGCGCTTCGCTGCGTTCCACTGACGAGCCGACGTATGCGCATCGAACAGGCGATTGAACGTGTTCACATACATCGGCGCGATGCAATACACTCTGTGCAAACAAGCCATAGAAACGAGGACAATGGATCAGTCAGCACACACCCAGCACAAAATCCCCTTCATCAACGACATCACTGAAAAACGACCATACCTTGGGCAAATCGGGATAAAGTAGCCATCTTCAGACGTTTTTGCAGAGAGCGCGTACTGCAAGGAAGACTGCACCGACGCCTGCAAGCGATACGTCCAGAGCAGCACGCGGTACGCATTCGACGCCGTGTTCTCGCTCTCCTGCTTGGTCGTGCCTTCGTCCACAGTGTCGGCTTCGATCTCTTCAAAGCTCTCGCGCGGCGTAAGCGCTAGCACCGATCGCTTTCCGCCATTCTCTGTCGAAGTAGCGACAAACAGTGGCGCTGGCGGTTTCTCTTCCTCTTCGAGATCGCTCTCGCCAAACAGGCTCGAGTGCTCTTTGATCGTGACGCAAGTCGACTTTGTAGCACCAACTGAGTCGCTGCTACTGGCACTCACATCATATGAAGCAGCCTCTGATACTGGCACAACTGCAGGTGGAAAGAGCAAGCGCTTGAGCCGCGGGTCTTCAGCGATGCGCTCCGAGTTCATGCGGCGGATGAGTGCCGAGCCGCGCTCGATCCACTGTAGAGACACCGGGAACTCCTGCTGCGATACCACATCTTCTTCATGGCTGGCGCGCTGCTGCTGCTGCTGCTGCTGCACATGCTCGTCCTTCATTGAGATTGGTGAACCTGCCGCGAGTGCTTGTGTGTGTACGCGTGTGTGTTAATCGCGTCAATATGCGCCTGTTGCTCTTCTTTCTTCTTCCTCCTCTGCGTCTTCTTCGCGTGTGCGCGTCTTGCTTTATCTTTGACCTCTTTGAAGTTTCGCCTCAGAAATCGCGTCGCTCGAGGAATGAATGTTTCCAGAACGCAATGGTGCAACTTGAGGGGAAGTGTTCAGCTCGCACACTGGAATCAGACAACACCAACACAAGTGACAAATAGAATTTGAAGGCAAATGCGAAAGGGGGGACCAATGCGAGAAGTTGCGAAATGAGGGGTGAAGAGGCAGGCGGTCTGGGCTCACGAGCAAACCAATCTGTATCTTTTCCTCAAAGATCAAAACGGAAAATGGCAAGTGGGGGTGTGAAAATCTGTGGGAGAGCTGGTGCACGTTGACAGCGCCTTCTTCTCTACATGCGGCGCGCTTTTCCTCGTGAGCGTAGCCACATTGTGCGATTATGCGCATGGCGCCAGTGGTATGGAGCTCATGGCACAGTGCTGCTCGTCTTGGAAATAAATCCATCCGACTGACTCACTGGCTGTCTGGATCTCCTCGTTGTCGTCACTCGCAGCATGCATGCATGGGTTGAGAAAGATACAAACATGACACAAGAATCGTTCATGCAGACGAATACTATCGTACGTAATACATCTCAATTAACTCGCTTACTACTCGAATAGCAGAACAAATTCGCCACTTCCTTCCGCTTACTTGCGTGGAGGAGGCGCGATGTTCTGCGGAAGAGCCTTGCCGTAACCAGAGCGGAACGTCGTGCCCATGCTGCCCACGTCCGTCTCCTTTGGCTTCGTGGAAGGCTTGGCCCACTCGAGCTTCAGGATCAAGTGATCGTAACCGTAGCCCTGCAGCTTGTTCAGCGCGCGCTCCGCGTCCTCTCTGTGCATGAAGCTAACAAACGCGAAGCCACGCGACTCGAAGGTCTCGCGATCCTTCGCCAAATACACGCGCGCAACTGGTCCGAACGCGCGGAACAGGTCCTTGAGATCGTCTTCGCGGGTGTCTGGCGACACGTTCGTGACACGCAGAGTCGCAAAGTCGCGGTCCTCGTCCTGGCTCGAAGCCATCGCCTCACCCGCACGGCCGCGCAGGCTTGGTGGGACGTACTTGCCCGATCCGAAAGCGCCCGAGAGTGCCGAACCGCCAGCGTCGCCACCGGCAGAGGCAGCAGCGCCGCCCTCACCAGCGTCCACAGGTCCACGCGTCGCGAGGTCCGTTGGCAGCTCGTCCACAGGGGTGTCCTTGTACGGACACTTGAGCGTCCAGTGATCGCCGACCATGCCACAGTGGCGACACACGACGATCGACGAGTTCTTGACACCGGCGAAGATGTTCTCGTCCTCCTTCTTCTCACCTGGGAGCACCTGGTCGGCGTTCGGGTCTTCGAGGCGCACGTCTTCGTACGACTGGTACGTCACGTTCGAGTTGTCGCCGTCGTTGCGCGCGGCGCCAAACTTCTCCCACTTCTTGCGCTCGAGCGCGCGCTTGCTGATGCGCGTCACCTCCGTCACCTTCTTCACCTTCTTGGTCACCTTGACCTTCTGGCCCGCCTCGTTGTACTTCCACTCGACGATCACGCGGACGCCATTCTGGTCAGGCTCGCTCTCCGTGCGCTGCGGCAGGAAATCTATTATCAAAAGATAGAGACAGGGGGTCAGATATAAGAAAGGAGGGGGGCATGTGCACATACACAAGCGTTCACGTATTGTGATACAGAGCAGCAGGGCCACGCACCGTCATCGTCGTCTCCCCAACGGCTTCCCGAGACCACCATCTTGATCCGATACAAGCGTTCTTCAAAAGGCTGGAAATGGCTCGCCCCCAACACCACACAGATGCCAAGAAGACCAACCCGACCAACCAATTCTCCCCAAACGAGCGAGTATCGTCACACACATTTTGTGTCTGAAAAACTGTCCCGAATTGGAATCACTCATTAATGTGTCTCGTGCAGTAGCTATTTTGATGTGGGACACATGGAATATCATCACTAAAAAAAAGTGCATCAAAACGGCAAATGACGGCAGCAAAGCTGAAGCGCGAGCTCCGCGTGGCGCTGGGCGTGGAGCTCGCGACGCTCTCGCTCGTGGTCGCCTGGCTATCTCTGCAGCTACTGGACCATGAGAGTGACACCGATACCATCAGCTCAAGTGACGAGAAGAGCATCCGCAGTCTGCTTGGCGCACTGTGGTTCCTGCTCTTCGCCGCAGGAGCGGGGTCGCTGCTGAGCCCCACATGCGTGCCCGAGAAGCTCCGCGCGGCGTTCAGGTGGGAGGCTTGTCTTGCAGTGTGCAGTCTGCACATGTTTGCAGCTTACTAACTGCGGCCCTTCTGGCTGTCGTGTAATTGCGTGGTAGCGCAGACCGGAACGCGATAATGGACTGATCATCGGCTGCGTGCTCGTGCCGATTGTGCTGCTGAGTCGCCTGCTGGCTCAGCTTTACCAAGACAACACCGTCTCAGGTTTGACACGATCGATATCGACCAACTGCAGGCATTCTGGTACGAGTCTATGCGCTCACATATGTCTGTTCTTGATGCTTTTGTGGCAGAGTTTACGTTTCTCTACGCGTGGACGAGCGTCTCAATCGCGATCAGCGCGTTCGTCCGACTCGTGCTGCTTCGCTCATCGTCGTTGCAGATCGCGATTGCAGTGGATTTGCTGCTTGCACCGGCGCTTTTGCGTCTCGCAGGCGGGGAAGAGACAGCTGTGCGCTCTGTTCTCCCAGCCACATGCTGCTGCGTTGTCAGCGTTGTGTTTGGGTACGGAGTGAGCGTGTTCCCGCGCTCATTCACGCTCGGCGAGGCGATGCTCGTCGCGCAGGGTATCGGTATGACTGCCTTTGATCTCACGCTCTACTCAGTTCATCAGGTACGAGCGACTCGTATTCTTTGACGCTATTGCACTGGGACTGACGGTGCGTATGCATTCTGTAGGTGGGTAAAGCTCAGGGCTTCAACCACGAACTATCCAGAATCATGGAACCGTGGGGCATCACGTCCTCCATTAAGCGAGAGGACTACGTGCTTGCTCTCCAAGTCGGCTCAACTGGCTCGCTGTTGGTGTGCGTTGCGCTCGCGCCTTTGCTTCGCTCGTATGGTGCCGGCTCTCCGTCGCAAATCGCAGCGCCACTCCCGACCCCGCAATGCGTCGAGTTTGTCGTCCGGTCCGTCGGTGTGGTCGGTCTCGCCGTGTACCCATGGAGTTGCCTGGTGCTCGAGACGCTCAACCCGTTCGAGTGGCTGTTCAGGTTCATAATTTCAAGAACGTCCCGTCTGATGCTCATCGCGTATTGGCTTGCGTGTCTGGTGGTGCTCGTGCCACTGTTCGCGTTCCTCGTCGACCGGTTCGCGATCCGCAACATCGTCGCGCGCAAGCTCTTCCACGCGCTCGTCGTGCTCATGTTCGTGCCTGCGTACTACACAGACGCGCCGATGCTCATTCTCAGCTACGGCGTCGCGCTGAGCGTGTTTTGCCTTCTCGAGTGCGTTCGCGCGCTGTCGTTGCCTCCGTTCGGGCAGCAGATCGCCGAG
Organism: Globisporangium viniferum; assembly: GCA_023333705.1. Lineage (NCBI taxonomy): Eukaryota > Oomycota > Peronosporomycetes > Pythiales > Pythiaceae > Globisporangium > Globisporangium viniferum. Next base: position 35,713 of record JAASFI010000031.1, on the reverse strand, counting down.
TTCATGAAGGCGTTCATCGACCACCGGGAAGCCGGACGACTCATCCTGACGCACTCGTACCTGCTGCTGGGCTGTGCACTACCTTTGTGGCTCTCTCCGCCAAGTGGTCCAGCTATGGGATTGGCTGCGAATGCCGGCATTTTGGCGCTGGGCATTGGCGACGCCATGGGTGCAGCCGTGGGTTCATGCTTCGGAAAGCGCAAGTTGATTGGCTCCAAAACGCTCGAAGGCACGCTCGCGATCTTCGTGTCGATCGCTCTCGCGTCGTTGTTCTTCCACGATTTCCACCTCCAGTTCCTTGAGAATGGACGCTTTGAGCAGCTTGTGCTGCTGCTGGGCGGCGTCGTTCTCACGAGCGTCCTGGAGACCTGCTCGTCGCAGATCGACAACCTCGTGCTGCCACTCTTCTTCTTTGCGATCTGCAATCTGGTCTCCTGTCATCATCATCACTAATGCGGAATGAGCCAGTATGATATGTGGACATGGTACACCTATCAGTATCAAAAAGTTGTAGAAATTGCTTTTGTTGGGAAAAAAATGCAAACATGTTGATCAATTTATTTGTTAGGCTGACTGATCTCCAAATGGTACGATAACTCCCATACTTGTGCACTGACTTACTCCACGATGAGCGACTTGAGCGACTCCTCGAGCCCGTTCATGGCGTTCTCGAGCGTCTCCATGGAGCTCGCGTACGAGATACGCATGCCAAAGTCCTCGCCGAAGGCCGAGCCCGGCACGAGCGCCACGTGGTACTGCAGCAGCAGGTACTCGACGTAGTCGTCCACGTTCTTGAGCACCTGCTTGCGCTCGGCCGTGTACACGGTCTTGCCTTCAAAGTACGGCGCCAGGTCCAGGAACACGTAGAACGCCGAGGTCGGATACGCGAAGCGCAGGTTCGGGATCTGCGAGATGCGCTTGAGGATAAAGTGGCGCTTCTCGTCCATGACCGCGAGCACGTCCGTGATGCGCTCCTTCTTGGCGGCGACGCACTCCATCTCGAGCGCCATGGCCTCGGCGGCCGCGATCTGGCTCGCCGAGCTCGCGCACGACGTGAATTGGCCCTGGAGCTTCGTGCACTGCTGCACAAAGTACTTGGGGGCCGCGAGGTAGCCGATACGCAGACCGGGCATCGCGTGCGACTTGGAGAAGCCGTTCACGACCAGCGTGCGCTCGTACATCTCCGGGAGTGACGCGAAGCACTGGTGGCTGCGCTTCGGCTCGCTGCTGTCGGCGTCCTGGTAGATGAGCTGCTCGTAAATCTCGTCCGCGATGATGAGGATGTGGCGGAAGCGCGGCTTGCGCAGCACCGCGGCGATCTCTTCCAGCTGGTGCGGCAGGTGCAGCGTGCCCGCCGGGTTGCTCGGGTTGCACAGAATGATCGCCTTGACGCCCGCAGTGGCGTCCAAGAACACCTCCAGCGCCTTGGCGTCGATCAAATAGTCCTCCTCGATCTTAGTGCGGAAGACCACGGGCTCGGCGCCGACCAGCTTGGCGATCGCCGGGTAGCTCACCCAGTACGGCGACGGGATCACCACCTTCTCGCCGGGCTTGCAGATCGCCAGCAGCGCCTGGTACACCGACTGCTTGGCGCCGTTCGAGATGAGGATCTCGCTCTGCGGGTCGTACTTGACACCCTTGCACTTGTCCAGGTACTCACTCACGAGCACGCGCAGCTCGTTCGTGCCCTTGACGTCCGTGTACTTGACCTTGCCCTCGCGCATCGCCAACGCGCCGGCCTCGAGCACGCGCGCGTCTGGCGCAAAGTCCGGTTCGCCCACGCAGAGCGACCACACGTGCGTGCCCTCGGCCTCGAGCTGCTTGGTGAGCCCGTGGATCACGATGGTCTTGGCGGCCGTGACCTTGTTCAGCAGCGGGTTCAGCGGGTACTTCTCCGCCATGGTCTCGCCGCCGGTCGCCGACTTGGTCGCCTTGTTCTTGAGCTGCTGCGCCACCTCGGTCAGCGAGTCCTGGAACTTCTGGATCTGCTGCTCCGAGTTCGAGTTGAACTCGTAGAGGCCCTGGAACAGGTCGAAGCTGTCCTTGCACGTGTCCTCCACGAGGCGCACGAGGTTCTTGAAGCCGCGCGTGTCGATCGGCGTGTTCGCAACGCCCTGCACGCCCAGCACGCGGCCCGTGAGGTGCGTCAGGAACTGGCTGCTCGCGGCGAACTCGTCGTGCGACTCGCACGAGAGCTCGAGCATGCGGCACATCTCATCCTCAAAGATGCGCAGGAAGCTGTCCATGCGCTGCGAGTGCTCGACCGAGAGCACACGTACCTTCTCGTACATCATCGGCAGGCCGCGCCACGAGTACTTGCCGCTCTCGGGGCCGAACATCGGATGCGTGCACAGGATGCTGCTGCTCGCCGGCAACTCCTTGAGCAGGATCTGCTTCGGGTGGGTCTTCACTGACAGCACGTCCACAACCACGAGCTTCTCCAGCAAGTGCGACGGGATGTTCTTGACCACGTTCTCGAACGACAGGATGCTCACGCAGAGGATCACGACGTCGAGGCCGTCAAAGAACTGCCCCAGCTGCGAGGTCGACGAGTAGAACTCGCAGTCCATTTGCGCCGCGACCGCCGAGTAGTCGGTGCGCGACGTGGCGCGCACTTGGTGGAACTTGGACATGGTCTTGGCCAAGAACTGGCCAAAGTTGCCAAAGCCGTATACGCCGATCTTCAAGCGCACACGCGGGGTCTGCTGTGGCGCAGTCGCGGGCGAGAGCGTCACCGAGTTCGACTGGAATGCGCCGACCGCTTCGAGCGTCTTGCGCGCGTCGCCAAGCAGCTTGCCCTTGGTCGGGAACGAGCCGAGCACGCGCACAAACTTGCAGAACTCGCGCAAGTGGCGGAGCGCGTTCACGATGCTCTCGTCGGTTTGATGACCGATGATGTCGACGTAGAAGAGGTACTTGTACTTGCGGCGGTCGTCTGGCGTGGACGAGATCGAGAAGTCTGGTGAGTCGATGGACTCCGCAAGCTGCTGCGCAGCCGAGTAGCCCCATGGACGACTCTCGATCTTGGCCAAATCAATGTCACGCAGCGAGAACGCCGACAGCGCCTTGTAGAGCTGACCCTTCTCGTTGCTGTCCATGAACGAGAACACGAGCGAGGTCTTGAACTCCGTGTCGGACTTCGCGTCGAGTCCCAAATCCTCTTTCTTCGAGAGCAGCAGGAAGCGCGTGAAGTTGGACTCGTCGTCCTCAATGTTGCGCTCGAGCACCTGCAGGCCGTAGTACTCGGCAGCGAGGTCGCTCGCGACCGCCGCAGTGTCCTTCCACTGGTTGTCGGCGAGCATCTTGGCGCTCCCCGCAGTGTCGTACTCGGCGCGCGCCTTGGCGCCCATTCGCGTGATCGTGTGGATGCACTGCGCGAGCGCCTGCGGGTGGCTGATCACGGTCTTGATGTCTTCTTTCTTGACACCCGGCAGCGCCAGCAGCGAGTGCTCGACGCGCAAGTCGTACTCGGCGACGATGTGCAGTCCGTACTTGAGCAGCAGGTCGTAGTTGGCGTGGATCGAGCCGCCGAGCGAGTTCTCGATGGGCAGCACAGCGAACTGCACGTCCTCGTTCTCGACGGCCTGGAACGCTTCTTCGAAGGACGGAAAGCCGATCGCCACGACGTTCGGCGACGAGCCCAGCAGCTGGCGCGTCGCCTTCTCCGAGTAGGCACCGGGCATGCCCTGGTACGCGACCTTCACTTCGCCCATTGTAGTTGCTTCTGGTGGTGGCTGTCGAAGAGCTGTTGCTGCTGCTTGGCTTGAGCTGCTCGCCGTGAGATCCGAAATGAGCTCTTCCGTTTGGTTTTCGATTTGCCAAACAGACTGTGAGGGGAACAATGGGGAGGGGGGCTACAATAAAGTTCAACGAGCGATGATGGATCACAGGAAAAACAAAATTGTGCCTCCCCCAATGCGTGATGCCCCAGGGGGACAAATCGTGTACACACTTTTGTCCATCTCCTTGTTTCCAAAGTGCAATGACGTCGCTCACGTTAAACCAGTACATTGACAGCGCCATGCTGCCAAATATACTGTTAAAACTGCCAAATGTACTGTTTCAAGATACAGTATGGCAAAACACACTGAATTAACGATATTGAGCAGCTTGGAGTTGTCGTCATCCACAAGAAAAAGGAAGCGCGTCACTGCTCATCTGCTGCTTGGGTTGTCAAAAATGCGGGTCTGACTGGCTGGCTGGTTGACGCTGGTCGCGTCACCACGCTCCGTTCTGACTCGTCGACTTGCACCTGCACATGTGACAAACCCACCCCACCCATTGAGCAATTGAGCATTGGCACCAGTAAAGCCCAAAACGAGCAGCTCCATTGGTCGAATGGACCAGTTGATTCCCCAAGCGGCAGCGCAAAAATGAAAGGTAACTTGAAGCAGACACGTGGTGGTACTTCAAGCGCGCTGACTTGTTGGGCTGCTGTTGCTGTAGATGAATGCGCAATTTGATTGTTGCTTGTCGCGCTTTGCTTAAAGATTCGCCTTCTTTGGTCCAGTCACTCGGTCGCGTCGCAAGCGCCTTTGCTGCGACTTGTCTGTGGTGCAGCAGCATTCCCCCTGTCAATTGCAACTAACTTATCAGTGGGGTGGCTTTGGGAAAAACAGCAAGAGCGCGCTCTCGCCTGACTTCACTGCTCGCTATGCCAGTGGAAGCGCTGCTGACACCTTTTGCACATGTTGGCACGAGTCATGACGCCAAGAAGCGATTTTCTTCTTCGTCCACATGTGAAAATGTACCCTGTGAAATCCCTCACGTTCATGTATAATACTCATTCATTACACCTGCTGGCCCACACAAGTCTGCCGTCCGTTTCAAGAACCTCCCGACAACAATGTAACCACAGCGAGTGGGGATGGCAGTGGAGGCGTCCTTTGGACTATGGGCCTGCAATATACACCGGCTGCTCCATTCGAGCAACGCTATCTCTCTATTGGATCTGTGCTCGTGACTAGTGACGCAACCCAAAGGCAAAAGCAAATACTGTCATGCGGAACTACCCGACGGTGTCGCCGACGTTCAGCTTAACCGAGGCGACGCTCGAAGCGATCAACAGCGCCGCGTTCTACGCCGAGTCGGTGGCGATCGGCAAGCTCAATGGCACGACCAAGCACCGCGCGACGCTGGCGCACTACGAGAAGGTGTTCATCTTCATCGTGGATCCCAAGTCCTCGAAGGCGGCGTCGCTCTACAGCTTCGTGATCGCGTGCGCCGCTTTCGTGAGCTGCTTCATGCTCTTCCTGCAGACGCTCGACGGGCCGAACCACCAGAGCACGTTCCCGGACTACCCGGAGCTCCCAGACGAAAAAGGGTACTCGCTCTCGGACCTGGTGTTCACGGTGATGTTCACCACGGAGCTGCTCGTGCGCATGCTCATCTGGCCGTCGTTCTGGAAGGAGCACGAGTACCTGAGCGAGCGGCGGCTCAAGCCGTTCCTGCGCGACGTGTTCAACTGGTTCGACGTCGCGGCGATCGTCCCGTTCTACTCGGACCTGGTGTTCGGCAAGGACAAGAGCTTCGTGCTCCTGCGACTCTGCCGCCTGCTGCGCATCTTCAAGCTCGCGCGCAACCACTCGGGCACGTACATCCTGCTGCGCGCGATCCGCGCGAGCTTTGCGCCGATCTCCATCGCGCTCATCTTCTTTATGGAGATCGTGTTCTTCTTCTCCGTGGTCATGTACATGGTCGACCCGAACCTCGACCGCACCAAGAACGGCTTCTCGGACCTGCTCACCACGGGCTACTACGTGGTCGTGACCGTCGCGACGATCGGCTACGGGGACATCACGCCCACGAAGGGCAACATGCCCGGCCGGCTCTTCTCGGTCATGATCATCATGTGCGGCACGCTCTTCCTGTCCATGCCGCTCGCGATTATCGGCACCGAGTTCGACCGCGCGTGGAAAGAGCACGCCGAGAGCGTGCAGAAGTACCAGGCGCTCGGCGGGAAGGCCGCCACCGCCGTGGACCTCGCGGCCGTGAGCGACTCGGACCGCGAGAAGAAGCACGAGGTGCTCATCAAGTACAACGCGCCGAACCGGCTATACCTACGGCTCGCGGGGCTCGCGGGCGAGGCATCACTCATGGTGCAGGCGCTGCTCGCCGAGGTTGCGTCCTCGACGGGCGAGTTTAGCGTCACGCACGTGCACGAGATCGCCGAGGACCTGAGGACCCAGGTGCAGAGCTGCATCGCCAAGTGCGAGGAGCTCGGCGCGCTCGTGAAGGAGATGATCGTCGCCGAGGTGGAGCACGTGCCCGAGACGCTGACGCTCAAGAAGTGGGTCTTCCTCACGCTGAGCGACCCGAGCTCGTCGCTCTTGGCGAAATGCATCTCCAAGTGGGTCAAGTACTGCCAGATCTGGAGCATGCTCGTCGTGGTGTTCCAGACCATGCCGGACCTACAGACCTACGGCGAGCAGACGTATCTGTGCGAGCGCATCGTGCAGCGCTACTGCGGGGACGCCCAGGGGGTCACGCGGCTCCTGGACCCCGGCTGCTTCCGGGTCGACTCGCCCTTGCTGCCGATCCGCTTTGGGTGCGACGACGACGAGAAGCTGGTGGACCCGAGCTGCTTCGGGTACGGACTCAACTACGGAAGCGCGCACCCGCAGGGTCTCACTTGCGACAACGGCACGATGCTCACGTCCAAGGTCTCCTCCACACAGGCAGCAGCAGAAGAGCAGCAAGCCCTCGGAAGCAGCAGCACCGCCACGCCGTACTACGCGGGCGATCTGTCGCTGGTCAACCCGTTTCGACTGGACAGCAGTCTCTCGCGCGACGACCGCAAGATCAGCGTGTGCAAGAAGTGGGAGTGCGACAACCTGCACGTGACGTTCTTCGAGTTCGGCGGCATGTACGTCGCGGTCGAGTACCTCTTCACGCTCACGTACATGTTCGAGTTCGCGGCGGCGCTGTTCGTTTGCCAGGACTACCGCACGTTCTTCAAGAACCCGGTGGTGCACGTCGAGTTCCTCTCGTTCGTGCCGTTCTTTATCTTTGAAGGCACGCGGGTCTTCCGTGCGTCCGCCAAGCCGCCGATCTACGTGATCCCTCCGGGTTCGAACGATTTCCTGACCTTCCTGAGACTGCTGCGGCTCTCGCGGATCTTCAAGATCCAACAGAGCATCCCGGTGACCAAAGTGCTCTGGGAGTCGATCTCCAAGACGTCCACGCGGCTGACGATCCCGTACTTCATGCTCATGGTCGTCACCACGATCTTCTCGTTCATCATGTACGAGCTGGAGAAGGGCCAGGAGTGCTTCTACGGCCAGGAGTGTATTGTGAACGGCAAGAACATGACGTTCCCGCCGGAGCTCGTGGGCTCCCTACCCAACAAGCGCTTCCTCGTCAACGTGAAGGGCAACCTGTCGACGTTCGACGACTTCTTCTCGGCGTTCTGGTTCGTCATCGTCACGATCGCGACGATCGGCTACGGGGACATGGAGCCCGTGACGCCCTCGGGCAAGCTCGTCGCGATCGCCGCCATGATCTTCGGCGCGTGCTACACGGCCATGCCGCTCACGCTCGTGGGCTCGCAGTTCAACAAGAGCTACCGCGAGCACAAGCGGCGCGAGGCGCTGCTGCGCACCAAAGTGGAGGTGAGCAAGCCGTTCGCGATCCCCAAGGGCGAGTTCCACGCCTGGGAGCAGTTTGCCAAGAACGAGGCGTTCGCGCGCATGCAGCAGATCGTCAACCACGAGCTGATCCCTGTGCTGCAGCTGATGAAGGAGGAGGAAATGATCGACGAGGTGAAGAAAGAGCGCGTCCAGAACACCTCGAACGAGCTCAAGGACGTCATCTACATGGAGCGGGTACGTGGGAGAGAAGTTGTTTTTTTGAACCGTTGGGATTTATCGGCTGCTGCTGTCTGGAGGATCTGACATTGTTGCTGATGTGTGTAGCTTCAGGTCATGCGCGTGAGCATGATCGTGAACAATCTGCGCAAAGAGGGCGTGCGGCTGGCCGAGCAGCAGACCACCGCGCTCAAGAGCATCACGTAGCTAGTGAGAAGCGTGCATGTTCATCGACTGTAAGGATCGTATCGCTTTAAGAAATGGCGCTTGCTGCTCGAGTCTCTTGTGCGCCAGAAGGCGAAGCAGGGGTCGTTTTCGTCCACAAACCGGCCAATAAGGACGCAACAGCGCCTCGCGTCTTCTTTCTCGCAAACTTGAAAATGCAAACGTCCTGAGCCTTTTGACCTTCTGGAACATCAGTAGCAGCGTCGCCAGTCGTGCTCTTCTTCTCAGTGTCCAGCGGCGGCTGCAGCTGCTGCGGTTGACCTTGTAACAACCGGATCAACGTGTCTGTGGGGATGTCGTCGACGGGAGTCCCGTCAATTGAGACCAGGATGTCGCCCTTCGCGACCTGTTTGCTCGCTAACGCTGGTCCATCGATGCTACGAACAAACATTAGAAAACTCAACCAGGTGAGGACACTTTTCCCAAAAGACCAGTGGGTAAACACACAAAGCAGATACTACGAGACACTCACCGCGTGAAGCTCTTGAAGATCGTCAGCGTCGTCATCAGCTCCGTCTCGAGCTGAATGCCCACGGGCCGCAAAGTGTCGGGAACCACGATTTTCCGCACGCTCTTCGACTCCATCTCAGCAACAGTAGAAGGTGAAGGGGGCTCATTACTGTTGCTGGAGCTGCAGCGTCGCACTCCTTCGCAGTTTTCCAGGCCGTGATACTTCTTGATGTACGGTCTCTTTACGTCTTCCTTGTCGAGCTCGCCCTGCGACTTGGACGCTGTCCTAGCATCCGCTGCGCGTTGAGTTTGCTGCTGCTGCTCTTCTTGCTGCTGCTCTTTAAGACCATCGCCTAGTTCTTGCAACAGCAGTCGAGAGAGATCGCGCGGTCGTCGAGCGATCGCAATCGCGCATGGCACTTCCTCAGACTTATCGAGAGCTGCATCATCGTTCTGAGCTCTAGCAGTCGTAGTCCTACCGGTATCCTTCGCTTTGCCTCCATCGCTCAGTGACAAATTGTCCAGCAACGAGATCAAACTATTCGCCTCGTTCTCGACCATCACGAGCGACTCGGGTCGCCGCCGTCGGCTCCACGGAGAAAGCGGCTGGTGGTTCTGGAACTCGCGTCGGTACTGCGTCAAATCCCGAAAGCCCAGCGTGCGCTTGTGTCCAAGTACGGCATCGAGCGCCTTTGTGACGCCATCTAGCAGTGATTTTGGCTCTTTCCCGCCTCTAAAGGGGCTGACAACAGTCGGAGGCGCGCTGATCCGCAGCGTCGAGACTCCGTTGATCGCCATGAGGTACTGCTCCGCTCTGATCCCATCGCGACGCTTTCGCTGGAAAGTGCCGTCGCTCGCCTTCACGATCACCGCCTGGTCTGTTGGCGTCGTGACCGCTGCCTTTGCTGCAAAGCTCACTGCCGGCACCTCCATCATCATCTCGATCGGCACGAAGCAGAGCCACTTGAGCTGCTCGGCATTTGTGACGGTGAGCACCGCATAGTCTTCCTCCAAATTGCCTGCACTCGCGAGCCAGAGCGCTTTCGGGAACCTAGAGTTACCACAATCATCTTCATCACTACCAGCCGTATCCTCACTGTACATGAGCGCCGTGACTTCGTTCACAGGTGCGCCAAGCACCGACTGCGAGCCAATGCGCACGAGCACCATGTGCAGCAGCTTGCGGATCGCCGCGTGCTCTCTCAACGGCAGCGCGCGATAGATCGCGTCGTCAATGTGCGCGAGCTTGAGTGGGTTGGCCATCACGTAGCTCTCGGAAAAGCGCAGCCCCGTGGGCTGCTGCGGCTCAAAGTCCACGTCAAACTCGCCTTCGTGGTTACTCCCAGGAGCTGTCGATGTGGAAGCTGTACGGCACTTGGTCCACTGCTCCACCGCGTCTGCTCGGGCATCGTAGTAGTCGACGCTCAGGAACTCCAAGTGAGTCGGTCGCGTCTGCTTCGAGTCGCACAGCAGCGCCATCACCTGGTCGAACGGCTTGTCGCCCACTGGGTCGTGGTCCTACCGCACACGCACGTGTATCGCCGCTGCTGTTAGCATAGATAAGACTAGTCACGATGGTGTCATAGTATGGTATTGCAATTAGTTACCACTGCAACAAGGATATCGCCGCTCGCGAGCTCGGGACACTGCAGCTCCGCGTACCCTGCGCAGCAATCATAAATCATAACCATACGTTTCAGCACATACAGCAAATCACACACACACGCACGCTTAAAACAACAGTGGAAAGCACATATGGACAGACGATAACAAAGATCGTACACACTCTGACCTTTGACCTGTTTGATGTCGCTCACGACCACGATGCCATCTTTGTCGACTTTGATGCCGATCCCGAGGTCGCCGCGCGCTGGAAACGCCACCTGCAGCACCCAAGTAGCTCACAGAGTATCAGGGAATGTGTTAGCGGACTATTGTGTCACCAGATGCGCTGCAGACGCACCTCGTAGTACGTGCAGTCGGTTGAATGCTGCGGTTGCCTCAGCATCGTCATCGCTCGTTCGCGAGTTGTCGTGCTTGGCTTTGCGGCTTTTCACGACATGATGCAATCCAACTTTTCCTTATACACTTGAAATCATTAGGGTGTTTTTAAATAGCAAACTGCATGTTTTGCTGCGAAAGTATATCTCTTTGGAAAGTCAAAGTCACAATTCAGATTAGAAACTTTGCGTATGGAAAAACTTGCAATTGAGTTTGTATGCTATGTAGGTTTGCATTGTAAACGCAAATAAAAACTCGTGTATGTTGCTCGAATGTACGCACTCATTGAGTTGGTCCCACTATGTCAACTATGTGGCAAAGTGGCACGACGATAACTCAGTTGTGAACACACAAAACACACTACATTCTCAAAAGGATGGATACTTGTGAAATAGGAAAATGGGAAATATTAAGGGCGAAGACTTAGGAAGGCTACTTTATATGCGGAAGCCGGACGCGGGTAACAAATCAATGCGCTTCTCCACGAGCGCCTTCTTGATCGGGAACACGTTGTCGATGCCGCGCTGCTTGGCCTCCTTCAGCGCCGCGCGCGCAACCACCTGGAAGCGCTCGTTCTCCTTCATGAGCGCGTCCACCGACTCCTTGTGCGCAACCATCGTGGCCGCACGCTCCTCCATGTGGGTCTTCCGGCGCGCGTCCGCCTGCTGCTTCTGTTCCACGGCGAGGCGCAGACTGTCGAGGCGCTCTTCCTGTTCCTCCTGCTTCTCCTGGAGCTCGAGGCGTTGGCCGAACTCGTTCCACTGCCGTACCATCTCTCGCGCGCTCTGTTGCTCGTGCTGCTTCTGCTGAGCTTTCTGCTCGACCTGGTGCTGTCGGCTCCGGTGGATCACTTCTTTCTCGGCGGCGCGGCGGTCGGCTCGTTCTTTAAGCTCCGAGTCCTCTTTCGCATGCACCTCCTGGCTCTGGTTCTGCAGCCGCAAGTCCTGCTGCACCTCGAGTTTCACGAGGTTCTGCGTCACGAGGTCGATCATGCGTTGCTTCCTCGCCTGTGCCTTCTCGCGCTTCTGCTTCTGGAGCTCGTCGCGCTTGGCGCTGCGCAGCTGCTTCTTTTTCTCGTCCTCGTCGCGCTTGAGGTCCTCGAGCCGCTCCTGCTCTTTCTGCATCTCGCGGTGCGCCTTGAGCCGCATGTTGGCCAACTGCGTGTCCTCGCTCGCCTGTCTGAGACGCAGCTTCCGCGTGCGCTCTTTCTCCTGCTCGTCGCGCAGGTCTTGCTCGGCCTTTAGCTTCGTGAGCTCTCCGTCGCGTTTCTCCTACACAGAGCGAGCCAGTCAATACAATGCAGAATAGACTTGCTTCAACATACCAGACAGACTCACCTCGCGTAGCTCGCTGATGTACCGCTGCTTGTACTCCTCGAGCTGCTGCTTCTGGATGAGCGCGAGCCGCTCGTGCTCGCGCTGCTGGCGCTTGCGCTCCGCCTGCTCCTCCTCCTCGCCCTGCAGCACTTTCGCCAGCACCTGCCGGTCGTACACAAAGTTCACGAGCCGGTCCTGCTCGTCCAGCATCGACTTCTCTTCCAGCTGAAGCTTGCGGTGCTGCAATGTAAAACAAACAAATAGATAGCGTTAGCAGTCCAGTGATAGGCAACTGTATCATGCAGCATGCAAATAGAGGCACGTACGTGGACGACATCCACCAGCAGCTGCTTGCTGCGCAGCGTCTTCATGCGGTCAGTCTGCTCGTAGAGCAGGCGGTTCGCGCGCTCGATCTGCTTGGTGCGCGCTTCACGCTGCAGCTGCGCTTCCTCTTCGTCGATCTTCTTTCGCGCTTCCTCTTCGCGCTCCTCCTTGTCTTTCTTCCAGCGGTCCTTCTTCTTGCGCATCGCCTCGAGCGTGTTGGGCCACTGCGCGGTGCGCTGCTCGGATTTCGCCTTTGTCGCCAGGCGCTTGGCTTCGCGGTCGCTCTGCACAGGCGCAGACACGCTCGCGAGGATGCGCTCGAGCTCATCCGACGTCAGTGTCGACGGCATGACTGTCTGGTTCGGATCTCCTCCAGATCACGCAGCGATCGATGGGGGGGAGGAGCCTAATGCAGCGAACTCCGATTCAAACACAGCAGCAGCAGTAGCAGTAGCAGCAGCAGTAGCAGTTGCTCAAGCGATGGAGCGTCTCGATTGCGTGTCTCTCCCGGTCTTAAACTCGCACAAGCCCCGCTACTTGGGTAGCAGCATTCTTCATCTCATCTCATGTCATCATCAGACTATCTTCACTTTTGGTGGCGGCGTTTCAAGAGCGCTTAAATTTAGGAGTGGTCTCTTTTTCAGCCAATAATATCCATCAGTTTTATTATTAACCAATAAAAAAGTGGGAGTAAATTTAGAGAGCCAATCAAAAAGCGTGAAAAGAGATCTATTTTAGAAATAAAATAGAAAGCTCTTCAGCAGAGCAGCACGTCCTGGTCATGGAATCGTTGTAAAAATGCCTGCCACACCTTGAACGCTTGCATCACTACGAGCGCCTGCATATCACCAAGAGCTCTGTGCGCACGCAACAATCCTCGTTGGTAAAGAGATGGGAAACATGAATTCTTGTTTATTGAGCGTTGTTTTTTTAAAAAAGGAGAAGCCATCGAGCGAGCCTTCGCTCTCTCTCTCTCTCTCTTTGTCTCGCTTGGTAGTTAATTGCTGGTGTTCTTCTGGCGCTTGTTCGTCTGCTTCGTGATGACCGCTGGTTCGACCGACGGGTGGTAGAACCGGATCTCGTTCACCATGCGCTGTCGGATCTCGTTCACGCTCATGCGCTTCTCGTCAAAGTCCAGCTGGATCGTGCCGGGCGCCACGATCTCTTCCTCGAGCGACCGGATGCTCGCCAAGTACTTGTGCGACAGCGCTTCGTCCAACGTCGCGCGCTTCAGCGGGTTCATGCGCAGCATCCACGTGAGCAAGTCGATCGCTTCGGGCTCCGCGCCAGGGTACATCTCCTGCAGGTTCTGACGCGGACGCGGCGGCAGACTGCGCAGGTACGTCTGCACGTCTGGGTCCGCGATTTGCGCAATGTCGTCCTCGTCCATCGTGCCGAGCACGTCGAGGATCGTGTTCAGCTGGTCGCGGCTGTCTTGAGGAAGCGCGACTTGCCCCGCGCCTGGGCTCAGCGGGAAGCACGACACGCCCGGGAACAGCGGCTCACGCTGGTAATGCGACGGCACGCTGCTCTTCTGCATACTGAGCAACTCGGCAAATATGCAGCCAACCTGGATTTCCAAAGCACAAATTAGTTCACAGCCCTCAAACGCATTCACAGCTCCTGGACATAGACATCGTTTCCTAATCACACGCAACACTTACCGACCACACGTCGATCGCTGCAGAGTAGTCGTGATCACGGAAGATGATCTCCGGCGCGCGGTACCATCGCGTGACGACGTGCTCCGTGAGCTGGCGCTGGATGCGCTTGCCGGGCGTGCGCGGGTGGATGCCCGTGCCTTCAAGCGTGCGGTCGTCCGGCGTCGAGCCGTCCGCGTTGTTGCGTTTGCGCTTGCGGCCCGATGAGAACTTGGTCGAGAGCCCTCGCGCGAGCCCAAAGTCGCAAATCTTGATCGCGACCGGCGACAGGTTCAGCAGCACGTTCGCGGGCTTCAGATCGCGATGCACAATCTCCGCCGAGTGCATGTACTTGAGCGCCTTCAGCAGATCCAACAGTAGCCATCGGAGGTGCTCAGCAGTAAGAAACTGCGGCGAGTGCAGCAGCTTCTCAAGGTCCGACGGCAGGTACTCAAACACGACAAAGAGGTCCTGGAAGTTGCTGATGTCGCGCGGCGCGATGATCTCGCGGATCTGCACAATGTTCGGGTGGCGCAACTGGCGCACGATGCACAGCTCGCGGAGAATGCGCTTCGCGTCAATCGGGTCCGAAAACACGTTCTGGATCTTCTTGATCGCCACGATCTCACCTGTGGGCAAGTGCTTGCAGCGCACCACCTGGCCGTAGCTGCCCTGTCCAAGCACGCACTCGATCGAGTAGTGCGGCGCAATCTCGCTCCAGCCGGGAATCTTCGACGCATTCGACTGCGCCGATGCGGCGATGGCACCAGGCGCAGCAGCAGAAGGCACGGCAGTCGGCATCGGCTGCGCATTGTTGCTGTTGTTTGGCACTGGCGCTGCTGCGAGCATCTCAGGCGGCAACTGGTGCTCCACTGTAATAATGACCACATCATCAGAAACATATCAATGAGCCACTCGGTAACGGCAGGGACATTAAATAGCAGAGAAACACTTACAAGACGAATGGTCCGAGATCGCAGGCGTGCCAGCGAGCGACTTGTGTAGGTTCTCGTACACTGGCGGCGCAGCGGCTTGCGAGACGTCGTGGCCAATCACCAGCATGCCCTGGCCCGCAGGATTCGACAGCAGCGGCGTACACGTCGTCAGCAGCGTCAGCTTGGAGCGGTCGCGCTTCGTGAACTCGAGCATCGCGCCAGTGAACGGCACGCCCTGCATGCACCGCGAGAGCGCGTCCGAGAGGATGTTCACGGTCTGCGGCGGCACGAGGAACGGCACGTCCGCGAGCAGGTTGCGGCCCGCCATCTCTTCGCGCGCAAAGCCCGAGAGCTTGATCGCGTAGTCGTTCCACAGAATGATGCGCATGAGCTCGTCGACGACAAACACCATGGACGCCGACGTGTAGAGCGACTTGCCGAGACTCGCGAGGCTCTCGGTCGTCGCGCAGTACGTCTCGACCGAGCTCACAAACGACTGCATCTGCGGCACGGACGAGTGCTCAAAGTTCTCGCCGATAGTCTGCGCCATGATCTTGCGGATCACGCTGTTACGCTTCTGGCCCACGGCCGCCGCCGCCACCGCCGCATTCGCTGGTCCCGGGGCGCTTCCAGACGCGCGTCCGCTGCCGCCGCTGTCCGAGTCTCCAGATCGGATCACCGACTTGTCAAAGTGCACGTGCGCGGCGCCGCGCGCGCCAGGGTGCTTGTTCCCGTTCATTATTTACTGTTGCTACTGGCGCTGATCAAAGAGCGTCTGTGAATGAGGCAGCAAGGAACACACAAACACAGAGAGGTCAGTACACACACACACACACACACACACACACACATCTACACGCATGCGCATACTGTTAAGCAGAAAGAAGAAGAAAAAAACAGCAAAGTAATTCGCCATTCCTTCCACAGCTCACACACATGCGCGCCACGTCACTACAACACACGCACCTGGGGGATCTGAAATGTCGTCGCTTCAGTCTGTCCACACAGAGAGAGGAGAATGGGAGGGAAGTAATGGGCACAAGAGCGCGTGAGTTCGTGTCCTCTCGAGAGAGGCGGGCGGGCGGGCGGGTGAGCGAGTCGACAGATAGACGGACGAACGGACGGATGCAGACGCCTCCTCTACCTCGTCTTTCCTTCTTCCTTTGGTTCGCAATTACAACTGGCCCCCCTTTTTCTCTGTCGAGATGGGAAGGAAACATGAGTGGTCCATAAGTGCGCATTGATCACGGGACGCACTTAGCGACGGAGGCGGAAATGTCGTTTCACGCGACTGGAAAATGGACGAGCGGAAGAATATGCTGAGTGAGTGAGCGAGAGAGCGGATGGACAGTCGGTGGGCTATGCACCAGTCCATAAATGATGGCTCCGCAATTGCCACTTTACTATATACTAAACGCACTCTTGCCGACTGTCGTAAGTGGTGTTCGTCCACCAGCTCCCGAAAGAAGCAAATACGTGAACATTGAGGCATTAATTCCTCAATCTACTTTGCAAAAATCAACCGCAATTTGCAATCTTCTCGTTACGCACATCAGTTTGTATCCTCGCTTCAAGGAAAATCTGTCTGTCAACGTCTTCTGTTAGCAGCGCTCAAAGATCTTGTAGAGCTTGGTCAGACACGCCACGGGTGTGATGATCGACGCGTCGTTCAGTTCGTGCGGTGGCGAGAACTCGGCGCGCTTTGTCGCTGGGAAGAGCACGTGCTCTAGCACCAGCGCCATCTTGTTCTCCACCGCTGCCGCCTGCGTGGGGTACCGAAGCTCCGCGTACCAGTGCGCCAGCACCTGCGCGACGCTCTCAAAACACGCCTCCTCTTCCTCCCAGTTCACCTCAGTCGCCAGCTGGAAGACGAACTCCGGCAGCGAGTGGATCGACGGCTCGTGGTCTGGCAGCAGTCTCGGCAGCGAGCGGAGCATTCCCTACGAACAATGAAGAAGCAAAGCATAATCAGCATTTTGCACTAATTTCCAGCAGAACAAGACCCAGGTCCCAATGTACCTGCGCGTCAATGTCGAGTGAAAAGTACTCGGCGAGCATGGGGCCGTTGGACGCCAGCAGCGTCTTGATCTCCTCGGCAAGCTGCTCTCTCGGCCCGTCCTCTTCGTCGTAGCCGTTGCGAGGATTCGCCAGCGCCTCGACCACCAGCTCGTAGATCGACAGCGGCGTCTCCAACTTGATCGGTCTCAAAGCCCCAAATTTGCGCAGCACGCGCTCGTAGAAGAGGTGGTACGCGACTTCCTGATGCTTCACGACGTACAGCTTTGTGCGAAACTGGATAAGCGAGTACTGTTTGTTCACGACGCCTACAAAAGTGTGCTCGCGGAACAACTGCAGATAGCAAAACATAGATGGCCACAACAGCTTAGGTTCACGCGAAGCGATAACACAATTGCAGCAATTTCACAGCTTTCTTACCCTGTCGAGAGATTTGCTTTTCTTGCGCTCGACCTGGTAGAGGAGGTTCTGGACGCTGGAGAGCAGCTGGGGACTCTGCGTGGCTTCGACAGAGTTTCGTCGGTCGTCGTTTCGCCCCTCCTCTGACTCGGGCTCTGCTAGAAAAAAAGAAGCGGCACGCAAGTGACTACGTCAGTGACTCATTCTTCCATTGTCAAATATCAACAGGTGCCAAGGAACATACCTTGAGACGAACTGGAGGTGTCGTCCAGCGAAGAATCGAGCTTCCTCTTCTTTGAGCCATTTCGTGAAGCTGCTGGAGACTTTTCCGAGTCTTCGTCCTCCAAGAGAGATGAAATGTCGTCTTTCGATTCTTCTTGGGAGCTCTGGCGCTTTTGCGTGTGTTGTGAAGGTGACTGCGATAAATCCGACTGCGATCGCTGAGACTCGAGAAAGTAGTACTTGTCGATGGTGTTCGACCGATGATCTGTTCGCACCAGTCGTTGCGGTGCCTGGGTTCAATCAGCAGTAACACACACAGAAGTAATAGGTCAAATCTCCACCAAAGAGCTACAAACAAAGGTGCATAGTGAAAAATGTCAGCCCACAGAATATATGACACTTACATGCAGAGGGTTGTACTTCTTGGACGCTGGTACCGACTTCTGGCTCAGTGCGACCTCAATCGCCTGCGACGCCACCACTTGACTTGCTTTCATGTCGTCCTCACTGAGATTCTTGTCATCATCTTCTTCTGTCCGCTTGCTCTCTTCATCGTCGCCATCGTCTTCTTCCACGTCCCTCACCAACCTGCTCTGACTCGCAAGCGATTTGTTGTCTAGTGAGTGACTAGAAATGGTCGAGATGCCCATCATGGAAGTAATCGGCTGCACGGAAAAAGTACGACTCTCGTTGCTGCCCTTCAGCTGCCTCTCGATCGCCTGGCTCAGCGCGTTCACGATCTCTTCTTCATGGAGGAAATGAACCTACAGACACACAGTAAATGCCTCTCAGTCAGTCCATGGATATACCTCGTGCTCCATGATCCAACTGATGCATACCTCTCGTTTGGTCGGATGCACGTTCACGTCGATGTCTTGCGGGGGGAGCTCGAGACTGAGGTATACAAACGGGTGCGTGTGCTTTGGGAGATAGAGCGAGTACACGTACTCACATGCCTTCTTGAGCGACGGGCAGTCCACGAGGCGGTGGTTGATAAATAAGATGAAATGACTCTTCTTCAGGCTGATGGAGGATACAGAACCATTCCGCACGTAGAAGCGTTAGCAACAGTACCAGTCTCGAGCCATAGCACACCCCACTCATAGCGACACGGATGTACTCACTTGTAATTGGCGTTGGAGACGTAGCCCTGCACTTTGTACTGAATGCCCAGCGCCGAGGAACTCGAATCCTGTTTCTCGTGTTTGAACTCAAGCAGCTCCGCTGCAAGTTTGGAGCCGTAGATGCTGCGTAGCACGTCCAGTTGGGTGGTCAGCTGCATTGTATTGACGTCGCATGACGGTTCTCGATGCTGTTTTCACAAATCAGATCCAGATCACCCCCAAACGTCAGCCAGCCACCACTACTCACAGCTTCTCACAAACTGCTTTTACAGTCCATCCGTACCTTCTTGCAAACAAAGCCCACGTGCTTGGAGCCGTACTGGATCGCGTACTTTTGAACGACTTCGAGGATGCGCTGGTACTGCTCGGACGTGTTCTTCAGCGCCTGCTTGCGCGTGCTGAGATTGTAAAACAAATCTTCCACCTGCGCAAATAAAGCACTCAGAATCAGGAATGGTCCTACACACGCCGATAGCACAACCGAATCACTCTCGCTAATACCAGAATTTGCGTGCCGATCTTTCCAGCGCACGGCGTCGGATCGCTCGACGCGCCAGGTCGCTTTGCCACCAGCTTGCCATCGCGGTAGAACGCCCTGGGGGAACCACAACAAACACATTCGTTAGTACTCTCCCACTATTAAGGTCAACTTCGTGCATCCCAGCCACAACTCACTTGTAGGCGCATGGCTGGCTCTCTGTCTTGGACGTGATTGTGACGTGCGCAACGTGCGAGATGCTCGCAAGCGCTTCGCCGCGGAACCCGAACGAGCTGATGGCGCGCAGGTCCTCGAACTTTGTGAGCTTGCTGGTCGTGAAGCGCTCGCAGACAATGTCCAGGTCTTCGCGCTGGATGCCCTTGCCGTTGTCCTGGATCTGCAGCAGCTTGAGTCCGCCCTGGCTGACCGTGACCGTAATCTGCGTCGCGCCGGCGTCAAGGCTGTTCTCGAGCAGCTCCTTGAGCGCGTTCACCGGCCGGTGCACGACTTCGCCCGCCGCGATGCGGTTCACGACCTCCGTGCTCAGGCGCTGGATGCGGCCATCGTTGCCGCCGCTAGTGCTGCCATCGCCTTGTGCGTCCGTCATGCTCTTTCTTCTGTTGCCTATGTTGGTACTGCTGCTCGTGCTGGTAGTTGACGAATGTGATGCGAACGTTGACAAATGCTCCAGCTGATGCATGTGCCATTTCCAAAAAAGTAAAAGCGCGGGCTCATTTTTGGAATCACCCTTTCTTGGAGGGAACGTAAACGATTGGCTGAAAATAGTTAGGTACACGATTTCAGCCAATAAATCATTTAATTTGATTATCACATTGCAAACAAGAAAAAAGAGCTGCTCAGCTTTGCTTTTCATTTTGATTTCTAACGGCGCCGCCAGCTGATGGTACACTTCCGCGTCCAGAAAGGCTCGACGTTCGCGTTCGAATGCTGCAGCGACGCCGCGGCCCACGCGCAGAGCGAAGAGATCAATCGGCTCTTCATACGCGCCGAGGATCTAGAGGCGCTCCAGTGCGTAGCGTCATGTTTACTTTGCAATATAACCACGAGCCGGTCAATAACACGGTGATTGCTGTTTCTTTGCTGTCACCAGGATTGAAGATGTGAGCATCGTCAAGCGTCTAGACCTCGGAGACGTCGACCGGATGATCAAACTGTGTCGGCAGCATGTACGTGACTAAACACGATGGCTGGTGTTGTGTGGGTGCCGTCGTTAATGTGTGTGTATCTGCTATCTATTGCAGCCGCCTCAGTGCGTCCTCAGCCCTGCGTCAGCGGAGCACACGGCCGCGTTCCAAGAGTTCACCGTGTACTTGAAGCAGCGGCAGCGGGTACGATCGTAGCACAGCAGCAATGGTGTGGCTGTCGATATTAGGTGATGATGACGGGGTTTCTAAGTATTCTGTTTGTGTGCGGATGTAGGCGGGTGTCGCGACGCTCGCGAACGGCTTCTTGCTGCTGCTCACGCCGATCCCCAACTGGGACAACTACCTCCGGTGCTTGGTGATCAAGTCAAAGGCGAACGAACTGGACGCCGAGTCCGTGTCGTCGCACTCGTCCGTGCGCTCAGAGGGTGAAGAGGCCAACGGATCGCGGAGCCTGCAGTCTGAGCGAATAACACCTGATCCGAGTTCACCAAAGCGACGAAAGAGAGCGAGAGATCAAGGTCAAGGTCAGCCGGAGGCATCAGCCGCAACAGAGGTACGATTTGAATTCGATTCGGTTGATGCGCGGGGTGATATCGTGAACTCATGTGCGCCTTCTCATTTTGATATCCGTAGCAGAACGCTGTTGTTGAAGAGACCTCGATGGCTGGAGCGCTGCTTTCGCCGCGCTCGCGAGACGCGCGCTTTGCTCAACTGAGGTTGGTACTACTCGGCTACTGTTTAGTTGTTGGCTGACTGGCTAACAAAATGTAAATCTCTATGTTTGTCTCTCTCTTTGAATGTTGTGTGATACAGAGAGGAGTATCGCGCGTTCAATGCGCACCACCACCAGGTGCTGCAAGAGTGGACCTCGAGATAAAGATACTGTGCGATTTTGTAGACAAGGGTCGTCCACAAAGAGGGTGTAGCTTTATCGAACGAGTGTGAAGAAGAGTGTTAATGAACAATGAAAATGCATGTACATTTTGTTATCGCATCACTTGGTCTTTCCTTCGTTGGTTACTATGGGAGATCGAGGGTCCAATCTACCATGCTCTGGAAGCCTGGGTCCTCCAGTTGCTAGACTGGTGCCGATCGTTGTAGGTAGGAATAGAAGAGATCACCTGAGCTCCACTTGGTAAGTTTGGGGTTGAGGATGGAAAGCCTTTAGAGGCACAAAACCACCCTCTGGGTTACCAGTTCTACAGAGCTGCATACCACTAACATGCCTACGACCTCGCCAACCGTCTAGATTTCCTAGCCTTCTCCTCAAGACCTTTCTCTGAAATCTCCAAACTGACTGACTGGTCTTGACCAGTCCAGAACTCTCGAGAAGCTTGGAGTTGCACCGCTGATTCACCTTCGTCACTTTGGCTCGCAGCAACGGTGACTTGGTCATGTTGTATCACCGCAATTGTGACTCCATTCCTGATAGTTACCACCAAACCAAAGATGACCATCATTCCCATTTCGTTTTGTTGAAGTTATTGCCAAATGCGGGCTCCAACGCCAAATCTCGCTCTCCCCCACACAGGGAAAGCGGCAAAGAGCAAGACACGCGGCCGACGCAGCAGCAGCAGCAGCAGCAGAAGGGAGGCGACGACGCCAGCTGCAGCAAGATGACGGCGCAATCGAAGACGCTTCCCGCCAAGAAGAGCGACATGCAGAGGTAAGCGAGTTCATCCGGCGCTAGCTTTGTTTCTGAATGCAAGCATGGGGTCTGACTTTTTGCTTTCTCGTGTCTTTATGCGGTTATAAAAGTGCACTCGGCATGGCGGCAAAGGCGATGAGCGATGCGCTAGCTAGTGAGGAGTGCGAGCAGGTGGGTCAATCGCATTGCCGAGGAAAGAGCGACTTTACCTGCTGGGCGAAATGTTATGAAGGGTACATCGCTGCCAAGGTTTGTTGCCACACTAAGCTGATTTCCAGGTTTTTGTCAAGGGTAAGTTAGCGCCGCTAGATGCTGACGCATGAGTGGCAGGTTATGCTAGGTCAAGTGCTGCTGCATTGCGAGGAACTCCAAGAAATCGAAGATGTTGAGGCGGCGATCACTGCAGTGGATTTGAGAGCGACTCAGCTGCTCGATCGGGCTCGAGAGCGGAAACCATCATCGCTAATGTGGTCTCCGCGACAAGAAACACGACACTCGCGAAAAAAGCGCAGTCGGCCCGAATCTTCAGCAAAAGAGACATCTTCAAGTAACACTGGTGTTACTGCGGGCGTTGGTTTTCAGCACATTGCTGGGCAAGACCAAGTGATAAGAATGCTTCAACGAAGGTTTGGTAGACACGATGAAGGTTGTCGTGCTTGCAATGTCTATTGTTGTAGTAACACATGGTGTTTTGATCAAGCTTAATTACAAGCGTGTTCGTGCCGAGAAGATTTCTATTGGGCTGCAGGTGAGAAAGTATGCTGTCATCACTGCATCCTCTGTGTTGTAACTACTGATGAATGATTGTGCGTGTATCTAGGAGACCACTGAAATCGTACGTGCATGTATCAACTTCAAGTCGTTTTGCTGAAGGAGGGCCTTAACTTGACTCCCTTCGTGGGCGACCTCTGCTACAGGATCTTATTGCATGGATCTCCGGGAAATGTAAGTTGACGCAAACGCAGAGATTCTAGCGCGCATTCGCCATCTAACCCATTCGCTATAGGGAAAGCAAAGCCTCGCGAAAGGTGTGCTGCAGCTGCTAGATGGATGGAAACCTCCTACAATCAAACTGATGCCTTTGCTGTAGCCTTCGCTCGCGAGCTGCAAAGCCATGTTCCTTCCGCTGCGCACGTTGAGCTGCGGCTTTACTCACTGCTATCCAAGCATGATAGCGAAATCGGTTGGTGCACACTTTCAAACTCTCATTCATTCGTGGTTGAGCCTAACGAACTGGGGCACTTTGCTAAAATCAACAGAGCGATATATCAAAGAGGTAAGTTTCTCAAAGGCAATCGACCTTGCTGATAGCGGTGGTTCATAACGGAGGTGTGTGTGTTTGCAGATATTCAGCCTGGTAAATGTAAGATGTTCGGGTCATGCGAGCTGGAATAAATCCTCAGGGCTGATTCATCGCGAAACGTGGCTCCAGGAAACTATCCCAAGCGTGATCGTCATTTCTGGTATGCGCTGTTGAATGCTTCAGATCAACATTCCACTGCTAAAGTAATACAAACAAAACTGACCTCTGTGTACTGTAGATCTGGACAACTTAACATCGGCGCAAGACCAACCAGCTACCGCTAAGATGAAGCGCGTCGAAGGCGAACTGCTACGGCAGCTTGAAGCCTTCAATTCGCGTCAGAGCAATGCATTCGTCATTGGAATTGTAGGTCGGCTCCAGGACTTAGACGCAGCGCTCCTTCGCCATTTCGAGCAGAAGATAGTTGTCGGGTAAGAAGTTGCTGTTCAAGCTATGCAGATATCTCCTGAGCTTGCGCAGACGCTGATTGTGGCTGATGCAAACGAGTAGGAACCCCGATGCCCTCGGCAGGGCTCAGATCATTGAGCATCAGCTTGTCGAGATCGCTCACTTGGTCACGACGCAGGACATTAGAGACATCGCAGCAGCGACACCGAACTGGAGCGGCTCTCAGCTTCGCGAGTTGTGTCGTCGTGCAGCGATGATACCTGTTCACGAAAGGATACCAGCGTTTGTTGAGAATGGAGGAGGGGTTCCAGGCTTTTGGGACACATGCTCGCTGCGATCCCTGACTGTGCACGACTTCTTCGACGCGATCAAGAGCTTCAAGCACGCGCCGATGCAGGAAGGCTGCTGCGATCATTCGTGTCCATTAACGGCCCGGAGCGTTGAAGTCGACGACCGCAATGATAGTGCAGCCATGATACCAGCTGTCGGTGATTTCCAGTGTGATGATGACTGCGGCGGCGTCATTTCTTTGGATTGATTGGCCAGTCCATCAAACGACTTGACGGGTTTCACGTCGGTATCTGGCGTGTGACGACGTGACGGGTTTCACGTTGGTTTCCGGCGTACATTCTGACGTCGATTTTGAGGTTTTTCATTCAGGAAACCTCAAATTAGTCTTTATATTGATTTTATTATGGGGATGCACGTCCTCTTTAAAATTTTCTGCATTTTGACGAATCCATGCACTATACTTGGTCTTTGTAAGGTAAAAGCCATTTACTGTAAGTAAGGAGGTAAGTTATCAGTTTGTCCCTCCTTACTTCAAGCAGTTTGGCTTCGAGAACGCGATCTTGCCACCGCGAGCCAACAGGCACACAGACACAACCGAAAAGCGCACGATGTTTGCAAGCCGCCGCACGATCCTCCTCAGCCACGCGCGCTCCTTCAGCGCCGCCGCCGCCGCCCCGCGCCGCGTCGTCGTCGTGGAGGGCATCCGCCTCCCGTTCGCCAAGTCCGGCACGCTCTACAAGGACGTGATCGCCTACGACATGCTCCGCGATGCCTTCAAGGGCGTCATCAACAAGGCTGCGCTCGACCCGGCCAAGATCGACTACGTCATGGCCGGCACGGTCATCCAGGAAGTGCGCACGTCCAACATTGCGCGTGAAGCTGCGCTTGGCGCCGGTGTGCCAAAGAGCGTGCCAGCGCACACGGTGACCCAGGCGTGCATCTCGTCCAGCCAGGCGATCTCGACTGGCGCGGAAAAGATCATCGCCGGAAAGGCCGACATCGTGCTCACGGGCGGTGTCGAGACTTTCTCGGACGTGCCTATCCGATTCTCGAAGCCACTGCGTGAGCGTTTGATCAACGCGAACAAGGCCATGAAGGGCGGTGTCCCAGGCATCTTGAAGCTCTTGAAGGGCATCAAGCTCAAGGACTTTGCTCCGGAGGCGCCAGCAATCCAGAACTTCCACACCCGTGAGATCATGGGATCGTCCAGCGACCGTCTTGCCACCCGCTTTGGTGTCACTCGTCAGGAGATGGACGTGTACTCGGTGGCTGCTCACCAGAAGGCGTACAAGGCTCAGCAAGAAGGCAAGTACAAGGGCGAGATCGTTCCGTACAAGGGAATCACTGAGGAGAACGGAATCAACCCGAACTCGACGATCGAGAAGATCTCCACGTTGAAGCCAGCGTTCATCAAGCCACACGGCACCCACACTGCCGCGAACTCGTCGTTTTTGACCGATGGCGCCGCGGCCACGTTGATCATGGGCGAAGACAAGGCTCTCGAGCTCGGATATAAGCCAAAGTCGATCTTGAAGGACTGGGAGTTCGTCGCTGTCGACCCATTCGAGGAGCTGCTGCTGGGACCTGCCTACGGCATCCAGAAGATCCTGGCGAAGAACAACTTGAAGTTGGACGACATTGACTACTTTGAGATCCACGAGGCGTTCGCTGGCCAGGTGCTTGCGAACTTGAACGCGTTGGCTGACCCAAAGCACTGCAAGGAGCTGTTCGGCGTCGACCAGGCTGTCGGCCGCGTGCCAGAGAGCAAGCTGAACACCTGGGGCGGATCCCTTGCGATTGGCCACCCATTCGGCGCCACCGGCTGCCGACTAGTGAACACTGCGTCCAACAAGCTGCAGCAGGAGGGCGGAAAGTACGCTATCCTGGCGGCGTGCGCTGACAGCGGTCTCGCGTACGTTGGTTTGATCGAGAGATACGACAACTAAGCGATGAGGCAGCAGCAGAAGACGCGAGGTAATTGATTAGCGTGGAAGTAACGAAAAGAAAAGAAAATACACAAGGACCGACTCCCCATTTTTATATGCACGATACGATACAAACGAGGTGTTTGTTGCCTTCTGGTTGTTGATTTGAGGATGCTGCATGTATTAGATAGTCTCTGCTGTGGTGCTTTACATCCGTCCTTGGGTTTGCCAGCATTTCAAGCACAAGGGTTCGCTGCGTTTGGAACGCTTACCACTTTTGATGCGGGTTTGTTGTAATGTGCTTGCGTTTCTCTGCTCTGGGAGCGAGCGTCGTGATGAATGCTAGTGAATCGTACTGTAATCGGCGACGAGATCTCGTGCATTCTTCTTGACTCGCATGCATCTTTGCTGTGTGCATGGCTGTGTGCATGGCTGTCTGCATGCGACTGATGCATCCACGAGCTGCTTCTGATACGCGACTGTTACGCAAACACTCGCACAAAAGCAGGCAAAATGCACACACGCGGGAGATCAAGCAGTCCTCATGCAAAGCGCACACACACGCAAATCACAGCATGGACACATTAGATTAGATGCATGATGGCTCTTTAACAACGGGGTGGTAGATTAAAAAAATTGTTGGGGGTGGTAAAGAAAAAGAAAAGAGATATAAATCTAGTAGATGACACAGGTTAAACAAGAAGCACCGCGTTGATGCAGCCGTCGTTCTCTGGCACATTCGTGACCTGCGCGTACTTGCCCCACACGACCTTGCCGGACGTGGTCACGAGGCCGAGCTCGCTCACGTTCACTTCGATGACCGTACCCTTGGTGATCACGCCCAGCTGTGTGTACAGCGGACTCTGCGGGTTCTTCTTCACGCCCAAAATGTCCAGCTGGAACGTCGTCTTGAGCTCTGGGTGGGTCACGTGCGCCTTCTTGAAGCGCATCGCGCTCGGACGGATGAAGCGCTCGTACTTTGGAGGCTTGCGCGTGAAGTTCTCGCCCACGAACGTGGCCTTGGTGATCATGCGCTTCCACGCCTTGTTGCGGCGCTTGCCAGATCGCAGCACCTTGAACATCTCGTCATCTGCGATCGGCTTGACCTTGGGGATCGGCACGTCCCACTTGCCTGCTTTCTCCTTTCGTTTCTGCTTCACCGTGTTACTCAGCACCTTGGCGCGCGAGACACCCTCACGGTCCAACAAGTACGACGGCACCGCGCCGTCAGGGATGTTGTCGTCGTTCGCGTGCTTGTTCGTGCGCTCGTTGTGCAGCGCGAGCGTCTTCTTCATCGCGGCCTTCTCCTTGAAACGCTTCTGGTTGTACAGCTTGGCTCTCAGACCGTGCACCTTCTGCGCGAACTGCGAGCGGCGATGCACCTCACGCGCTTCTTTCTTGCGCTTCTTCTCCACGGCGTCCATACGCACGCCGTGGCGCTTCTTGTGCAGCTCCATGTGTTCATGCTGCGGCATCTTGGCTGACGGGGTCTCTGCGAATCGCGACGCTGCTCACACAATCACCTCTGTCTGTCTGTATCTGTAGCTAGCTGGCTGCTGTGTATGCGTGCGCGCGTGTGTATCGGTTAAGCTCGACAGACACAGGCAGGCAGGCAGATAAACAGGCAGGCAGGACACTCAGTGGCGCTTGCTTGCTTCCTTTCGTCCTCGTCGCTTCGCTTGGCGCTGAAGCTTCTCGTCCGAATGTCTGTTGATGGAAAGCTCCACAGGCAAGCGGCGCTGTTATGATAGCGCCTGCCAACCAAATTCGGCCGGTTCGCGGTCCCACGTGTCGGACCGGTTCAATCGTCACCTGAACCGTGTCAGCATAATTTACACAACCAAAACGCTTTGCTTGTAAAACAATAGTTTTTTTAAAAATAGTTTTTTTGAAAAATAGTTTTTTTGAAAAATAGTTTTTTTTCCTGAGGCTTGCTTTTGTGTGACAGCAAATCAAATCAAGAGCGACACAGAAAGCGAAAACCAACATGCTGGCGTTCTGGCGCCACGCTCTGCGCCGCAGCAATGCGCCAGCGGCTCTGAGAGCCACTGCGTCCATCTCTTCTGCTAGCGCTGGTGCCACCCGTGCGCACTCCAAGTCCGCGTTTGCGTTGGGACTCGTGGACGAGAAGCTGCTGTCCGCTGTGGCTGCGCCGCTCAACCCGTTCGAAGTGCAGCCTGGATGCTTGCTCCCAGGTCCGTAGCCATCGACATGCCTCTTTTGCTAATGATGCATGGATACGAGATGTGTATTCACTGCCACTTGTGTTGGTTATGCGTATGGCGACTGTTCAATAGGCCTCCCTGCGTCGGAGTTCCAGCGTCGCCGCGAGAAGCTCTTTGAAGTGCTGCCGCCCAACTCGGCGCTCATTGTGAGTATAAAAAAGAGCTCTTTGGGCTTACACACAGCACCGGGAAATTCCGGTGCAACACCATTCACCAATATGGGGGTGCTAATGCTGTGCTGTTGCGGCTGCTATTCCAATAGGTGAATGCGGCGGAGACCAAGTACATGACGCACGACATCCCGTACGAATTCCGCCAGAGCTCCAACTTCCTCTACCTGACGGGCTCGGAGGAGCCGGACGCGCACGCCGTGCTGCTTAAGACCAAGGACAAGTGCTCCTTCGTCCTCTTCACGCGCCCGCGAGACGCGCACAGGTGCGTTTTTTTTCTTTCAAACATACCATGGTTTCATGTAGATGGGTCCGTTGAGATGTGCTCATCATGGCGATTGCTCTCGTTATACTGTACCTTGTGATGATGCAGTGAGCAGTGGGACGGCGCACGACTCGGACTCGATGGCGCGATCCAGCGCTTCCAAGCCGACGACGCGTACCAGCTCACGGACCTGCAGCCAGCGCTGCACAAGATCCTGTCGGGTCTGGAGCAGATCTTCGTCATGTCCCCCGAGGGTGGCAAGTACCCCGCGGCGTTCCTGGAAGCCACGAAACCTTTCCACGAGAAGTTCTTTGCCGGCAGCTTCTTTGTCGAGCAGCTGCGTCTGATCAAGTCCGAGTACGAGCTCGACCGCATGCGCTACGCTGCGGATATCGGCGCCGGCGGCTTCATCGACATGATGAAGAACACGCGCGCGGGCATGACGGAGCTTGCGCTGGCGTCGTACTTTGAGTCCTCGTGCAAGCACAACGGCGCGCTCTGGAACTCGTTCCCGAACGTCGTGGGCTCGGGCGCGAACGCTGCGATCATCCATTACTTGTCCAAGCGCAGCCTGCTCAGTGAGAACGAGCTCGTGCTCGTGGACTCGGGCTGCGAAGTCGTCGGTGGGTACGTGAGCGACATCACGCGCACGTGGCCCGTCGGCGGAAAACTGTCCCAGGCGCAGCGCGACCTGTACGAGTTCACGCTCGACGTGCAGAAGCAGTGCCTCGCGCACCTGAACCACCAGATCGCGACCAAGCAGTCGATCAGTCTCGACCAGCTGCACGACTTCTCGGTCAAGATCATGGTCGACGGCATGCAGCAGTTTGGCATTTTGAAGTCCGGCGGCGCTTCCAAGGGGTTCAACCGGTCCGTGCTGAGCGAGTTCCAGAAGTACAACCCGACCCACATCGGCCACTACCTGGGCATGGACGTGCACGACACGCCGCACATCACGCGCGGCGCGGCGCTGCAGCCGGGTATGGTGATCACGGTCGAGCCGGGCGTGTACCTCCCGCAGCACGACCAGCAGCTCCCGCACGAGTTCCGCGGCATCGGCATCCGGATTGAGGACGACGTCATTGTAAGTGCTGCTTTGGTGCTGCGACACTTTTTCCACTGTGTTATTGCTAACTACATAACGCCCGCTCTCTCCATTGCTCTGTGTGTGTGTGTGTGTGATTTTTAGATTACTGAAACTGGAATCGAAGTGATCACGAAGGCAATTCCAAAGGAACTTGATGAGATGGAGGCGCTGCGACTCGCATAACTAAGCAACATTTTCGCTTCCAGTTTCGACCACAGCGAGTAGGTAGTAGGTGGCATTGGCTCCAGAGCCAAATTCTGCTATGTCCAGGACCTTATTCCACGACTAGCTCAAGTGAACATGGGGTGATGTAAGATGATGAAAGGCTTGGTGGTACAGTGAACATGGTGTGTGTGTGTGTTAACGTTATTATCGTGTCATCTATGAGCTAGCTACTACTGCCTTCGGACCGAGTCGGCGCGCAGCCTCCTGTGATCTCCCAGCACTTGGTCGTTTCGAACATGCTCAGCAGGTTCACGGCCGTCGACCAGACGAGCGCGACAGCGAGATACGCGACAGTGATCGCACCCATGAGCCTGCTCTTGCCGCCGTTGCGC
This sequence comes from Globisporangium viniferum, assembly GCA_023333705.1. Classification (NCBI taxonomy): domain Eukaryota; phylum Oomycota; class Peronosporomycetes; order Pythiales; family Pythiaceae; genus Globisporangium; species Globisporangium viniferum. The sequence goes on along the minus strand of JAASFI010000031.1, from coordinate 5,733 downwards.
TTGAGCTCCTGGGTCTCGGACTTTTGGCTCGGCAGCAGCGGCAGGAAGAGCAGCGACACGAGCTTCATGCCGTAGCAGATGCAGATCGTGATTGTCACGTCGCGGCGCACCTCGTACGTGTCCCGCATGATGTCGTCCAGCCAGACCTGGAAGCGCGCGTTGATGATCTTGGCGGTCGTGCGTCCAAAGGGGCTCGCGAGGTTGGACGTGGTCGTGAGCAGCCCGTATAGCGCGCCTTCGTAGCCCGCCTCGATGAGCTCCACGACGACGTAGTTGGCCACGATGAAGCGCACGCCCTCGGGGATGTAGCCGACGATCGGCACGCCGAGCCAGAACCACTGGTTGCGCACGACGTCCCAGGTCGTGAGCATGGTCATGAACGCGTCGATGATCACGCCGAGGATGACCGTGACGGCGATACTGACGCGCCAGTTCCAGCTCAAGCCGAACTTGCCCGTGAGCCCCAGGGTCGCAGCGTACACGAGCGTGCCGAAGATCGCCATGACGCTCGAGTTGAAGGGCGTGGCGTGCACCCAGTGGAACTTGATGTTGCTCGACGACACGATGTTGAAGTTGTTGAACACGCCCGAGAGGAACTTGTACGCGGCGAGCTGGTATACGGCGCGCTGCTGGATGACCTCCCAGAAGCGGCGCATGTACACGCTGAAGCGCTTCTCCGGCACTCGCGCTTCGTCGATGAACAGCCACGTGACCGGGACGAGCGGCAGGCAGAAACAGCCGAGCGCCAGCATCATCTCGGGGAACGTCAGCGAGAAGTCGAACTCGCCGCCGTACTCCTCGCCGTTGAACGCGACCGCGACCACGAGACTGCCGAGTGCGCTGAATGTCATGCGCACCGTGTGGATCGCCGCCTGGATCTGGCCCCGAGTCGCCAGCGGCTCGCGCTGAGCGTGCTCCACGACCATCGCGTCCGCCGACACCTCGGCGACCAAGTACCCGAACGCGGCGAGCATCATCGGCACGACGTACTGCCCGGCGGCATTCGGAGCGCTCTTGTTGATGGTGTCGCGCTGGGCGTCGGTCCAGTCTTGCGGGTCGCTGAAGTGCATCGATGGGTCGCCAAAGTACGGAGGGGGGACGTAGAGCCCCGCCATGTAGAAGAGCATGACGCAGCAGAACGTCCAGCCGAGCATCATGTAAGGACGCCGGCGGTAGCCGAAGATCGGGAAGCAGTCCGAAATGATCCCGAAAAAGACCTTGAACGACCAGGGCAGCTGCACGAGCAGCGTCGCGGACACGATCGTCGTGCCCTCGGCGTTCAGGTAGCCCTGGAGCACGGGGTAGATCACGCCGGGCAGCACGCCGCTGATGAGCCCCACGACGGCAAACTGAGAGAGCAATCCGATCGCGTCCCGCGAGAGCAGATCCAGCGGCTTGCCGCCACGCAGCGCGCCATTCTCAAGCTCTGCGGCTGGCTTCTCGGGATCGGTGTATCGCGCTTTGCTGTGAACGGCGGTGCTCAGAGGGCTCAGCAGCGCCTGGCACTCGTCGTCCTCCAGCTGAGCGCGCATTTCTCTTCTTGGTGTGTTGTCGCGCTGGAAAGATCTGAATGTGCCGCTTCGAGCGCCAAAGGTTCACTCTCGCGTCGGAAGCCGCAGCATAAATCCCCGAATGAGGAGACGGGAAGCCCGTCAGTCATGCCTGCCTGCCTGTCTGTCTGTCTCCTCCAAACGTCGAACGGTCGATCGATCACCCAGGGGCACGCGCTCGCGCTCGAGCACACGCGCAGAGGATACAAGAGCCGTTTCAGACCACCAACAGATGCTACAGTTTGTCTGCGGTGGCATCGCATCGTCCACCAAAATGAAGGAGGCAGGCAGGCAGCTATGCACAAGCAGAGCCCCCGTCGGACAAACGACTGACCGCGTTACTTAATGACCGGGATTGTGTTCTGTAGCGGAGCATGGGGCAACCCGCACAGTGGAGGGCGGAAGAGATTGGAAAAGAAGCACGCGACGTGTCGCGTTTTGTTTTTGTCCGACGGCGCAAGTTAAAAGAAGGGCCAGAATGATCGCAAGCGGTCCCTTTGATAATCAATGCATCGTAAAGGATGGTGAGTGAAAATGTCAATCAACGTACTGAATTTTACCTCAAAGATCCTGTCTACTGTAATAACCGAAAACGGTTGTTGCCCTCTGTTTGACGTAATACAAGAGCAACGAAAAGAGTTGTTCCGACGCTTGCTTTTGCCAAACAGGATCCGACGAACGGAGCTTCTTCCTTGCGAGCCAAGCCATTCAGTGCATCTGTACGTAAAGCGCGAACTCAAGTCTTTTCAGACAACTCTTCGATCTCGGTGAACACCAAGCCTCGTGTCGGTGTCATCACCGCCACCAGCCACTCGTTGCACTGCGCAGTGCAGTGACCGCAGTTCGGTTCATCAGGGTCGTGATTCACTCGCGCTTTGTATACAGCAGAGTCTCTGGGTGACGGGAACGACGAGAGACTGGATTCCGACAGAAACGAAGCGACAGATCTGGGTACAACGTATCGAAACTCCGCCATCGGACAAACTACGAGCAAGCAAAACATGCGAACTATCTAACTGCAGTTCAGGACAGTTCAACAGTTGGTTTTTGTTTACGAAGGCGAACGGAGCCATCATGTTCCCAACCTGGTTCAAAACGCAAAACGACATGTTGCATGGTTAGATGAACCAACAGTTGGTTCCACGGCCTACCTCACAAGACCACCACGTAAAGCCCACCGTCACGCAATAAATGATACAGAACTTCCCATATTAAACTACAGTACCCCAGTGTGCTGGGGCGATTTTGATGGTTCAGCAGCCCCACCAGAGCCACTACTGCTCCTCGCTCGCTCGCTCGCTCCACACGATCGACCGACCGCCTTTACCCCACCGCAACCACGTGAACAGAGTTCGCTGGCGCCGTTTCCCCTCTCCAGTCACCTTCCGCATCTCGCTTGGATCGCCGCCGTCGGAGAGAGAGAGAGAGAGAGCCCGAGTCAGGACGCCAAAAGCACCCTCGGAATGGCTCAGACAAGGCAGGAGGCGATCGCTTCAATCAAGGTGCTCTGTTCGCCGTCGGACAAGTGTCGTGGCCCAGTTTATGTACGATCTTACCATTAGATTAGATAGAGCAAAGAAGTCACAGTACCATTTTAGAGAGAAAATCTCCTTAAATGTATATTTACAATCAATTTAGAAAGACCAAATGTCTAATTTAATGATCCCGTTGCCAATCACCGGTGTTGATGAATGAACCTCAAACAAAAGGGCAATTGCGTGGCACTGGGATGGGGACAAAGCGCGCGTGGCTCTCGGCCAACAGCAGCGCGGTGGTCAGAAGACCCAACTGCGCAGCATTGGCATTGCTTCTTCTGCGCTGTGTGGAGTGGCCACTTCGCTCGCTCGCCAAGTTAACTGTTGGCTCTCGACACATCAACTCACGCAATCGACGCCTCTTCTGTACGTGAAGGCGCTTGCCTGCCAATAAGATCGGAGGAACGTGCCCGTGGCTCGGTCTCATCATTCATTCATTCAGCAACTCACCAGCTCCCTCCTACTCACTCAGCCACTCTCCCTTCCTCCCTCCCTCGCATTCTGGTGGTCGCGTCAGCCCGTCAACTCCCTTTCCCGAGTGTATACCCGAGTTGCTTCGCTTCACGACAAGTATTGAGCCATGAACAAGACGGATGGCGACAAAGTGCCGACCCCAGGCGCGCTCCAAGACAAGTACCTCGCGGTCAAGTCGCCCGGCGTCGAGGTGGAGCTGGAGAATGGCGCGATCCGCGCCGGTGAACCCATCAAGATCTTCTCCAAGAGCTCCATCGGTCTGCTCGCCCAGTACGCCGGCGTCGGGCTCGTCGGCGGCATCCTCCCCGGCGTGATCTACCCCGTGCTCCAGGGCTACCTGAACGCCGAGGGCACGATCGTCGTGTCCGCCACTGTACTGGTGCAGATCCCGTGGTCGTACAAGATGTTCTTCGGGATCATCTCGGACTGCCTGCCGATCTTCGGCTACCGTCGTCGGCCGTACATGATCTTCGGCTGGGTCTTCTGCTGCGTCATGCTCTTCCTCATGGCCGGGCTGCACGTACCCGAGCCGTACTACACGGACCCCGACCTGCGCAGCATCAGCGCGGACAAATGGACGGACGCGCAGAAGGCGACGATCAACGAAGCCGCACCAGATGCGGCCGGTAAATACGTGGTGCCCATGATGCTCGCGTCGTTCGGGTACCTGATCTCCGAAGTGGCCGCGGACGCGATGGTGGTCGAGTTTGCGCAGCGCGAGCCGCTGGCCACGCGCGGCCGCATCCAGACCGCCGTGTACGCGGTCAAGACGGCGTTCAACGCGATTGCCGCGATCATCGTTGCGTTCGCGTTCAACGGCGAGGAGTACGGCGGCGAGTTCGACTTCTCGCTCAGCTTCCCGCACATGATGCTGATCCTGGCGTGCGTCTGCGTGCCGCTCGCACCGATCACGTGGCTGTTCATGGACGAGGCCCCGACGACGCGCATCCCGTTCCTGGTCTACATCCGCGCGTTCTGGGAGCTCATCCAGCAGCGCGCCGTGTACCAGATCGTGGCGTACAAGTTCTTCTCGGGCGTGTTCAACAGCTTCAACATCGTGTCGTCGAGCAACATCAAGCTCTACTGGGTGCACGTCACGCCGTTCAACAACAGCATCATGGCGATCGTGGGGCAGATCTTCTACGCCACGACGCTCGGGCTCACGGGCAAGTTCGGCCTGCACTGGAACTGGCGCTACATCATCGTCATCACCATGGTCGCGGCCATCACGGTGGACGCGTTCATGACGATGCTCACGGTCTGGGGCGTTGTGCGCAACCAGTGGTTCTGGCTCGGCGTGCCCGTGCTCGAGTACCTCCCGGACGGCATCCGCTTCATGGTCGCGACCTACTGCGTCGTGGAGCTCGCGGAGGAAGGCTACGAAGGTGCGCTCTACGGGTTACTGACCGCGACCACGAACCTGTCGACGCCCTTCGGCCGCTCCATGTCCAAGATCATCAACGCGCAGTTCAAGGTCTGGCTCCAGGACATCATCGCCGACACCCAGGAGGTGCGCCGCGACGTGACGATCACGATCTGGATCTGCTACACGATGAAGCTGCTGTCTTTGTGCTTTTTGCCGCTGCTGCCGCGGCAGAAAGAGGAGACCCGCGAGCTGCGCCGCACGGGCGGCAAGAGCAAGCTCATGGGCGTGCTCACGGTCGGCTACCTCGTGTTCGCGCTCACGTGGTCCACGATGATCAACCTCATGAGCATGTACGACACGACCAAGTGCTGGAAGATCACGGGCGGCTGCGCGCCGAAGCGCACGTAAGGTAGGTACACTAGACGTCGAAAATATACTACTCCATATAGCAAGTCAGGTCGCTAGAAGGGGTGGCTTGTGCTGCGTTTGAATTTGGTTGCATTTAAATGATAAAGAAAATGTTAAGGGAACCAGCTACCAGCGAAGCACCCCACCACACAAAGGAAATCGAAGTAGGTTTCATAGCGGACGCTGGTAGGAATTAACACCGTCTACGACACAAAACTAAGCCATAATAGTGAACATGTGTCAGTGTGAATGAATCCAATACATGGAGAAAAACTTGTGAACAATGTAATCATACCTTTGCATGGATAGTGCGAGTTGAATACTGGATTGGGATACCGAACCGCCTTAGCAGGCCAATTTTTGATTCCCTTTGTCGGCGGTCTTGGGATCTGTCTGTAAG
>JAASFI010000030.1:0-79481 GCA_023333705.1 Globisporangium viniferum | reverse complement strand
TCCTGTGAATGCATACATACTAGGATATTTATACTTATATTAAATCGCCAAAACACCTGTGATATAGAAAATGTATCGAAAACGATACGTTTTCTATATCACAGGTGTTTTGGCAAAGTTAAAATAGCATCGAAACTTGGTTCAAGATTGGATAATATAAATATCATTTCTAATCTTGAAGGTGCTCGCCTCCGATACAAAAACCAAGATGTCCGAAGTCACCGTACTTTGGCGAAAGACTACCAATTTGGCTCGGTTTTCTCGAATCAGATCTGAGCCGAACTTGAACCAGATCCTGGTGGAAGGATGGCTTCGTGCGGACTGCACTGCAACAGGCCGAGATACTGCATCATGAGCCGCTGGAACGCTGCGTGGCGCGCGTTGTTCTTCCTCTCCTGCCTCTTCGCGATCGCAGCAGCAGCAGCCGCAGCGTCAGGTGCTTCTTCAGGCTCCCGACGCTCGTCTTCTGCATATTCATCACGTCCAGAAATGCGCTGCGAACGAGCAGCTCCTCGTCCTTTGGATTTGGTTTTGCGATTCTGGTTACCATGAAAAAGTCCGTGACGGATATTACTGCTTTTGACGTTGAGGCTGGACGTGTTTCCACCATCACTGTCGCTCTCGTGTAGCTCAGCGGGTAGATCTAGGCTCCCGTGGTCATCTTGAGTAAACTCGGTATCCCTGAGTTCGAGATGTCGCTTCTTCATCTGCTTTTTACGAGTTGGCACCAAAGCTTGTGAAGAATGATGGGGCGGCTGTGTCTTTTTCGTTTCATCTGAAAAGTGAACTCGGGCATGAGGCGCGCCACTCGGTCCCGCTTGATCTGTCTCACCTGTTGCTGTACCCGCATCTGCAACTCCATCCTCATCGCCAGAGGATGCCGGTTCTTCACCACTCCCTTCCTGTTCATGTTCAGATCGACCACCACGACTTCTCGATTCAATATCACGCTCGACACTTTTCATCTCATCACGCTCGCTGGTCTCATCCTCGCTCCAGTTGATTTCAGAGACAGCGTCACTGGAATCTTCGCTTGAAAGCTCATCTGAACGCTCGCTTTCGCTTGGCTCACTCTGCTCTTGTGCCTGGAGACCACCACCAACGTTGCGTGATGACGGGGGATTCAGATGCCCCGAAGATGCACGGCTAGCATCTGCATCGAACTCATCCCCTGTTGACTTCTTTCTTGTGCTGCTCACTCTTCTTGCGCGCAAGTTGCTGCTCTCGGGTTTTGGTGATGTGACCTTCTTGTTCTCGAGTTCGCCATTTGAAGACTCACCGTACGTCTTCGTCTCCTGTATGTCGCTAGCTGTTTGCCGATCAAGCGTTGGCAGGAACCGCTTCAGTCGTCTCTTTCTCATTGGCTTTGTGTGCTGCTTTCTACCACTGTAGCTTGACAACTCCTTATCATCGCCTTGCATCGATCCACTCTTCTGACTCTCGCTAGGTCGCTGCGGCGTTTTCAGTCGAGATGGCGGCGGACGTGGTGATTTCAAAACTGTTTGCTCCAAACCCATCGACCGGAGCCACTCGGCGTGAGTTCCAAACTTCTTAGTTGTCGCTCGTCTGGTATTCGGCTGTCCAGAGATGATCGGCTGGTCGAGCGAGCGTGCAGGCTCAGTAGTGCTCTGTTGGTGCTGTGACGCTCTCCGCATGACCACCTCTTTCCGAATATCGAGCTCTTGGTACCATAAAGAAACGAATGGCGTTCAGTTTGAAAAGCTCAGCCACACAACTCAATAGATTTCGGGAAGCGCAAACAGGCAAACTTACTCTGAATCGGGTACGTGAACCGTCCACCAGACTCTTCTTCTGGACTCGTTCTCGTCTTGGCCGACTGCTCATCTTGCATCCCCGACTTCCCCAGTTCTCCTTTAACTCGCTGCTGATTTTTCACGACGCGATACGTGATGTTCTCTGTCGTCTCGCGCGCGGCGATTGAGTGCTTGATAATGTCGACGCGCCGCTTCCTCGTCGATCCCTTGGGTCGCGTCACATACGTCACCAGTTTGCTGTTTCCTCCTTGCTGGGTTGGTTCGTTATTCAGATCGCTATCATCGTTGTCCTCGTCACTGTCGCTATCTCCAGTCGCCACGAGTGGATCCACAAGCTGCAGCAGCGCCAAATTGCTCTTCATGACAGTTCCAAAGTCCATGTCATGCAGGTGCTTCTTCTTCTTTGGAGGTTTGATTCGTTTCGCTCCTCTCTCTGGTTCATTCGGTTGACTCTGGTTCTGGCTTTGCGGTGTCTCCCGTTCAGCGAACGGAGCCATGACACTCAATCGCCCCACTCGAGTCTTCTTGATGCGAAACCTGTCGGCGTCATCTTCCAGTTGAAACCCGTACGATGAGGTTGATGATGGTGACGAAATTGGTTCGGTTGACTGAATCCCCATAGCCGGCACTTCAGACAGACGACGCGTACTTGAAGCGTCTTGGTTGTCGTTCTTCACCCTGTTCCTGGGACGAAGCATATCGTCCCGGTCTTCTGTCACGGACTCCGATGCAGGCGTCACGGGGAGCGCGGTGCTCGCAGCCAAACTCAGCCGACGCGCGATCTTCTCTTCGGCTTTGAGGTCAGCTTCGTCGTCGCCGTCCGTTTCTCGCAGCGCGCCGCTCTCGTCTCCATCCGACCAGTTCTTCCAGTCGTCGTCGAGCGACGGAGGCATCACAACTTTCGCGATCCCACGTTGTTGATCAGAGCCCCCTGTGCCGGGCATTTGATCAGAAGACAGCTCCGTCACAGGAATCAGACCGGAGTCATCGTCGAGCCCCGTGGTGGAGTCCAAGAACGACTGCCACGCCGTCTCGACGTCCTTCGTGTCGCCGTCGTCGTCGTCGAACCTGCTGCGCTCTCGCGCGTTCATGCTCTTCACTTTGCTGAAGCGCTTCTTCGAGTCATTGGATCCCGCCGTGCGTGACTTGGACTCTTTCCGTTTCGCCCCCATCCCCGCCACGGATCCCCGAAGCCGAGCGCTCTGCGGCGTCGACGGCTGTGAGTCGTGCGTCAGGTCATCTCCTCGGGACGACATCCGTGAGGACGACGACGACGACGAGGCAGTCGACGGAGGCGTGGCCACAAATGCCGCTCGGTGCTTCTTTGGCGACGAGAGCACGCTTCGGCGCTTGTCGTCGCCCGTGTCCGGCGTACCGCCCTTGCCCGCACTCAGTAGCAGTAGGCACTCTCGCTCTTCCTGCGCTTGCTTCTCACGCTGCAGCTTCAGCTCCTCCACGAGTTTCCGCATGCGCCGCGCTTGGAACTCCTTGCGCGCCTTCCGCCAGATCGTCTGCAGCTTCAACGCACACCGGTTTTCAAACAAAAAGCGCTTCATCTCGAGCTCCTTGACGGTTCGAATCGCTTGGTCCACGGGAAAGAGCGCCACGTACTTGGAGAAGTGCATCAGGTCCTTGAACCCGATGCTGTGTGCGTACATGCCGTCGCGCTTCACCTTCACGAGGTCAAAGATGTCATTCGAGGCGGAGACGACCGTGGGGCGGCGCATGCTCGCCGTGCTCGTGAGCTCTTTCATGAGGCTCTGCGTGGTCCTCCCAAAGAACTGGATCTCCTCCACGCGGTCGCGAAACGATTCCTGCGACCGCACCCAGCGGAGCACGTTGCGCTTGATCAGGTTCGCCGCCGCGCGCTGCCGGATGGTGTCGTACGCGTGCGAATTGTTAGTTGGGCGCGACGATCGTCGATGCTCTGCGGCGCCGTAGCAATCTTCGTCTTCTTCGCGAATGACGTCGTCGTCGCCGTTACCCTCACCGTCGTTGTCGCTCGTGTCGAAGACCCCGTCGCGCTCCCATTTCTCCAGCAGCGCGCGCGCGTCCACCGCCACTTCCGCGAGACACAGGTAGCCGTCCTGCAAAAACTGCAGCTTCTCGAGCATGCGCACAATCGGGTCCAAGTTGTGGTTCTCGCTCGGCTCGAACTCGTAGAGCACCTTCTCCACGTCGTCCGCCCACGCGAGCAGCCGCGCTTTCTCCATGGGGCTCAGCGGACTCGCGCTGCCGCCGCCGCGAGTCAACGAGTAGAGCTCGGCCAGCTCGCGCACGCGGTCGACGATCACGTCGAGCGCCGACTTGTTGTCCTTGCGCACGAGGAACTCGTGGTGGCGCGTCTGCGCCTGGCGCTCCTGCAGCCGCGACATCGGCACGCGCACGTTGTACTGCTCCAAGAGCGACGAGCGCCGCCGGATGCTCATCTGGTTGCGGCGCCGCGCGCACTCGAGCTTGATGTACTCTTCCTATATACGCGCACAGCAACCGCCGTAGTATGAGGTGACTTGGGGAGGTCGCACAACGCGATCAACATGGAAAAAGAAGAGAGAACGCACCGCCGTCTCTGCGAGCAGCGAGAGCGAATTGGAAGGTCTCTTCGCCATGGTGGAGCGAGACGACGACGTCGACATACTGGCGCAGAATGCGGGAAGCGGTTGGTCAAGTGGGTAGGCTGAGAGGTGCCGCCCAAGCGCACCTCGCCATGGAGAGTTTGCGATTGCAAGCGAGCGCGATGTATCTTCTCAAGCCGCTGCTACTGTCATTCCGCGGTAGTGAAGCTGTTTATAAATACGCTTGCGCACGAGCGAATAAATAGGCATCACGGGTCTGTCGCCAGCACCAGCACCAGCTCCAGCACCAGCGCATGGAGAGAGCGCGCTGGCGATTCATCACCTTGACGCTTCATCAATGATGCACGCGCATTGCCACTGTCTTGTGTGTCATCACTTGTTCGTGATGTTGGTCATCTTCTGCCCCCTGGCTTGCAAGTTGGCAGTTAAATGGGCTTTCAAATAGCATATCTGAGTCAAAAGCACGCTTCTATCCAAAAAGAGCATGTTTTTGTAGGGTTTGCAGTTTAAAAGCTCTTTGCTTTATTCAAGTAAAAACATGTGCGGTGAATCTAACTGTGCGGAGACAGCAGCCACAACGCTGTCAAGAAAGAAGTGGATTAAGGCAAGACAACATGGCGGCGGAAGACGGAGAGCGAGTGCTGACGGCGGCCGAGAAGCGCGCTGCGCGTCGCGCGCGAGTGCTGCAGGGCGGTGAGAACCGCCTGAAGCTCGTCACGGGCCAGATCTCCACGCTCAAGGAGACCGAGAGCGAGAGCTCTGCGTCTGCGCTCGACAAAGAGATGGACAGCGCGCTGAATGAGCTGCTGGACGCCACGGAGGACAGCAAGAGCGCGGTTGTTAAAGATAGCGATGAAAAAGAAACAGAAGCAGCGGCGGATCCGCAGTTCGCGTTGCGTCCTGATCCCGCGCAGAGACGGCGAGAGGCTGCGCTGCGTCGACAGAAGAAAGAGGCCATCGTGCAGGAGCTCTTGGCGCCATTGACAGCCGCGAAGAGCAAATCCGAGCCAACGGTTGCCGCAACTGCGACTGCATCGGCTTTCGCAAATGAAACAACCAAGGCGGTGACGAAGCCTGCAAAGGCTCCTGCAACGTTCAGTCGCCATGCGTTCGCACTGAAGCTGCACTCGTTCGAGGAGAAGGCGATTCTTCTTGTCATCCTCGCCGCTGCAGTGTACTTTGGTGAGTCTTCCTCTGCATTTTGCTTACACGTCTGACTTTCTATTGATATTCGAGTCTGACAACATGACCGTGTTTGTATTGATGCTGCAGCGATGACGATTGATTTGGGGAGCATCGCGACGGATCTCGACACAAAAGACCAGATTCTGATCTCGTACCAGGAGCTTTTGGCTCAGGGTCTCCCATTGGACTCGATCCGGCAGCAAATGGAGCGCGAACAGGTTCAAAATGCTTTTTGTATCAACCTTGTGCATATAGAAAACCAAGTGGGAAAACTGACTCGACCCCAAAAAACGTCGTCTCTTGGTATCGCAGCTGGAAGCCCCTGTGGTTGAGCGCATCGAGCGCCTGTTGTCGGCGCAGTTCAGCGGCAAGGAGCCCAATGTCTCGTTCACGAGCAGCTTCCTGCCGAACGTGTGGGACATCCCCGAGTTCTTCGCGTCGCTGGTGTACCGCCCTCCGGTGATCCTCTGCGTGCTGCTCGTGCGCCTGGTGATCGCGTCGATTGCCAGCGGCGTGCACTTTGCGTTCAGCCTCCCGGACATGAAGAACCCGCAGGAAGACGACCTGGGCTTTGTCGTGAACCTCGTGCTCTCGAGCAAGCCTGCGCTGAAAGGTGCGTGTTCTGGCTGGATATGTGAGACTGGAAAGGAGAAAGAGGACCTGTGAGACTGACTGGTGGTGTGTTTGTGTGTTGCCAGGCTACTTGATCAAGTTCCGCAAGTCGCTGGACGACGTGTTCTTCTTTCTCTACGCGCTGCTCGTCGCCGTCGCGCTCCGAGCCATTTGGACCGCGCACTTTGCGTAGTTGGAAGGGAGTCACGAGCTCCGTGGTTATGGATATGTTAGGTTCTGCATTTGGTGTAGCGACAGATGCAATGCAATGCGCAGCTCGTCAGTTTGGCGTTTATCACAGGATCAGCACACAATGAACAAACATGAGAATGACCTCGTGCTTTCGACATCCCAATCGTGGCAAATGCACCACAGTGTGTGGCGATTTGAGCTGCAGGCTCTCGAGTGAGTCAGGCGGGGAGGCAACTCTCGTCCTGCGAGGAACGGACCCATCGAGCGTTTCCATCAACTCCCCACTTCCAGTGATCGATCGGCCGGCACCATTGAGAGAGAGGAACCGCCAATTTGCTACTGTATCACCTGAACGGCTCCGGTTGGCAGATGGAGACCCAAAAATCTCGACCATCACAAGGGACGAGATCGCATTTGGGATCTCTAGCAGAACTCCCGCTGGTTCATCCAAAGCCGATTTGAACATGAGCATGATGACGAAGTGTGCGTCAGTTGGTGGCACAAGTTGCAGCCAAATGTGTCAACTGGTGGCAGCAGCGAACGTCGAAGCTTGTCTTGATGATTGTCGTGTTTCACTGTTTCACCTCAGTATCGCTTGAGGTTTTTCTCTGACAATGACCTGTTTCGTGTACCGCGCGAGCTTCTCAAAAACCTTTACAAACAAGATTTATTATTTGCATAACCTGTGCATAATATTTACTCCTTTACCGCTGATTATTGGACTTATTTCACTACTTAACCTCTGCGTCCGAATTTGTTGATTGATAACCTTTCTTCTTCGATTCAATATCTTATTGGAAGGGTCTTTCGCTCCAACCGGATCGCGGAGCACTTTCTTGTGTCCACATCCAATCACCATCGGTGATGCAAGCATCCCCCAAGTGGGCCTCCAAGATTGGAGGCAAGTTGCTTTGCGTTGCTCAAACAGGCAATGCTCACTCATCCAAACCATCCATCCATCCATCCATCCATGCAAATACCAAAACCGACTGGGATCCGTGTGGTCGGTGGTGGAAGTTTTGCGGAGGCGGGGCACACACTGTGCCACATAAAACCTCAGAACCTCACTTCAAGCGTGAGCCAACCTGGCCCACACACAAAAAGCGCGCGCCACCACTGCTCATCGGCAGATCCAAGAGGTCACTTCGACTTCGCCCCTCCAGGAAGCGCACGCTCGTAGCAAGCCAGCCCCTCCGCCATGTTCCGCAGCGCGCTCCTCAAACGCTCGCCGGCTGCGCAGCTGCGCGCGGCCGCGAAGACCTCCGCCACCACTAGCAGCCTGCTGCGCGCGTTCTCCTCCGACCGCTTCCAGCTCACGGACACGTTCCTGCACCGCCACCTGGGCGTGAGCGACGGCGACCGCGAGCTCATGCTCAAGAAGATCGGCTTCCCGAGCGTGGACGCGCTCATCGATGCCACGGTTCCCAAGGAGATCCGCCTCGCCGAGCCGCTGCGCTTGCCTGAACCGCTCACGGAGAGCGAGGCGCTCGCCAAACTGCGCGCGATCGCGAACAAGAACAAGACCATCAAGTCGTTCATCGGCATGGGCTACTACGACACGCTCACGCCGTTTCCGATCCAGCGCAACATCCTCGAGAACCCGGGTTGGTACACGTCGTACACGCCATACCAGGCGGAGGTGTCGCAGGGTCGTCTCGAGATGCTGCTCAACTTCCAGACCATGGTTATGGACCTCACGGGCATGGACTTCTCCAACGCCTCGCTCTTGGACGAAGCCACGGCTGCAGCTGAAGCCATGTCGCTCTCGCACGGGAGTGCCAGCGGCAAGCGCGACTCGTACTTTGTGTCGTCGGACGTGCACCCGCAAACCATCGGCGTCATGAAGACCCGTGCAGAGAACGTCGGCATCAATCTCGTCGTCGGCAACCCGCTCACGGACCTGAAGCTCGGATTGGACGCCGCGAAGGAGTTCAGCGGTGTGCTCATCCAGTATCCAAACACGTTCGGCGACATCCACGACTACCGCGAGTTCGTGTCGGCCGCCCACGGCAGCGGTTTGCTCGTATCGGTCGCTGCGGACCTGCTCTCGCTGACCCAGCTGACCCCTCCAGCCGAGATCGGCGCGGACATCGCGATCGGTTCGGCGCAGCGCTTCGGCGTGCCAATGATGTACGGTGGTCCTCACGCCGCGTACATGGCGACCACGAAGAAGCACCACCGCAAACTGCCAGGTCGCATCATCGGTGTGTCCAAGGACTCGCGCGGCGAGAATGCGCTGCGCATGGCGATGCAGACCCGTGAGCAGCACATCCGTCGTGACAAGGCCACCAGCAACATCTGTACCGCGCAGGCGCTCTTGGCGAACATGGCTGCGGCGTACGCGATCTACCACGGACCGGAGGGCATTGGCCGCATCGCGGACCGCGCCAACTACTACTCGGCGACGCTGGCTGCCGGTGTCGAGAAGTACACCAAGGCGTCCGTGCGCAACCAGCACTTCTTCGACACGCTCGACATCGATGTGTCCAAGACCGGTCTCTCGGCGCAAGACGTGCTGAACCGTGGCTACGACTTGGGCGTGAACCTGCGCTTGATTGACGAGTCGCGCGTCGGTGTCGCCATGGGCGAGAGCGTCGGCCTCGAAGACGTGAAGAACATCCTGCTCGCGCTTGGTGGCGAGGGGCCCAACAGTGCGGACGACCTGAAGGTGCTCTCTAGACGCGCGGACGAGATCCAGAAGACCAGCATCCCAGCGTCGCTCAAGCGCCAGACGCCGTTCCTCCAACACGGAATCTTCCACAAGTACCGCTCGGAGACCGAGTTGATGCGCTACCTCAAGCACCTGGAGGACAAGGACCTCGCGCTCAACCGCTCGATGATTTCGCTTGGCTCGTGCACGATGAAGCTCAACTCGGTGTCGGAATTGACGCCAGTGACCTGGAACGAGTTTATGAACGTGCACCCGTTCGTGCCAGACAACCAGGCGGGAGGCTACTTGGAGATGATTGAGACCTTGAACGCGACGTTGGCGGAGATCACGGGCTTCAGCGCCGTTTCCACACAGCCAAACTCTGGAGCTCAGGGCGAGTACGCCGGTCTCTTGGTGATCCGCAACTATCAGCGCTCGATCGGCCAGGGCCACCGTAACGTGTGCCTGATCCCAGTGTCTGCCCACGGCACGAACCCTGCGAGTGCGGTCATGGCGGGCATGAAGGTCGTGGTCGTCAAGTCGGACGAGAAAGGCAACGTCGACCGCGCCGACTTGGAGGAGAAGGCGAAGAAGCACGCCCACGAGCTCAGTGCGCTCATGATCACGTACCCATCGACCTTCGGTGTGTTCGAAGAAGGCATCAAGGACATGTGCAAGCTGATCCACGACAACGGCGGTCAGGTGTACATGGATGGCGCGAACATGAACGCCCAGGTGGGTCTGTGCAACCCAGGCAACATCGGCGCTGATGTGTGCCACTTGAACTTGCACAAGACGTTCTGCATCCCTCACGGTGGTGGCGGTCCGGGTGTTGGCTCCATTGGTGTCGCTGCGCACTTGGCTCCATACTTGCCAGGCCACGTCGTCGCCCCAGTCGGCGGTGAAGGTGTGCAGACCGTGAAGAAGAGCGAGTCGGCTGTCAGCGCTGCGCCGTTCGGAAGCGCCGGTATCTTGCCGATCTCGTGGATGTACATCCACATGCTCGGCGAGGCCGGCTTGAAGCAAGCCACCTCGCACGCCATCTTGAACGCCAACTACATGGCGAAGAGCTTGGAAGACCACTACAACATCGTGTACCGTGGCAAGAACGGCACGTGCGCGCACGAGTTCATCATTGACATTCGTCCGTTCAAGGATGCCGGCATCGTCGAGGAAGACATTGCCAAGCGTCTGCAGGACTTTGGTTTCCACAGCCCGACCATGTCGTGGCCAGTGGGCGGCACTTTGATGATTGAGCCAACGGAGAGTGAGAGCAAGGCCGAGATGGACCGCTTCTGCGACGCCATGAAGACCATTCGCCAGGAAATCGAAGACGTGCGCACCGGCAAGATCGCTGCGGCGGACTCGCCGCTGAAGCACGCGCCTCACACCGTCGACGTCGTGACTGCTGCCGGCTGGGACCGCAAGTACTCGCGCCAGCAGGCTGCGTTCCCTGCCGCGTGGCAGCTGGGCGGCAAGAACAAGATGTACTGGCCAACCGTCGGACGTGTGGACAACGTCCACGGCGACCGCAACCTCGTCTGCAGCTGCCCACCACTGTCGGACTACGAATAAATAGACCCGGAATGACATGCGCATGCCTAAAGCTAAGGCTTCTCAATACACCCGCGTTTGCTCGCTGCGCAATATCGTACCACGAAAGTTGTCCAGCGTAGCTGTAACGAGTGGGATGAATGAAAACCCTTCAGTAAAACCTTTTTGCCAGCACTTTCATTCGGCGCTGAAGAAGTAAAATCCATCTTTCTTTCTAAACATCTTGCTTCACGGTTCTTGAGTTGTTCATCACCCGAATTACTGTCAGCTTCAGACAAACAAGTGATGCAATCGAAGCCTATTTCAGTCAAACCCGACTTCGCCAGCAAACCTTTCTCGCTCACTTGAGACTCTGGGAATGGTAATGTTCTCTGCCACAGCCAAAACAAGTGGTTGATCATGCTGTCACTTCAAAGGCGCAAAGAGCAGCGTCGGGTTCGACTGAAACAGGATTTCCTGGACCGCCAAATACTCGAAGCTCTGCGACTGAATGTTCGTCAAGACCCGCGCGATGCTTTTCGTGAAGTGCGGAATTTTGCTCGTGTCGCGTTTCCTGCCGTCTTGGCGCACTTTGCCCTCCCATCCGTTGATACCGCAGAGCGTCAGCCACTTCGACTCTTTCAACACCAGCGGGTTGTACCTCTTCTTCGTCACTGGGTCGTCAAAGGAGGCTATGAACCCTGACAGCTTCTCGTAACTCTTTTGAGGCTGTTTTCACCAACACACAGTTGTACGGTTATCTTCAGCTCAGGTTCATCATGGAATAAAAGACAGACAATCACGTACCCGAAACCAGAACACCATTCCTGCCTCTTCCTTCAACGTCAGCATTTCCAGAAAATCTTTCTCAAAGCACATGTATTTGTAGTCGAACTGCTGCTTCTGGAGATGGTTGTGTGTGTTGAAGACCCTGTCGTCATGGAACCCACAAGCAGTTCGTGGGAATAATGTATCAACACAACTTTTAGACTTCAAAAATACGACGTCTCACCATTTTCTCTCGGTGTCGAATATAAATATTGCCGGCTCCAACACATCTCGCGGGACAAGCTGGTACGTTCGCTCGAGCTCCGTGATCGAAAGGAAGACAGTGCGATTCGGACAAGGCGGATGCGGCCATTTCAATGACGCTGGCCGGCTGAATTGGGTCGAGTCACAGCTTGGGACTAAAAAACCCTTCTTCTTGGACTCGAGTTTCAGTTTCGCTTGAAAGTTCGCGAGCTCCTTGGTGATCGACACTACCTGCGTGACCTCTTCTTTCCGCGTTGCTTGCTGAAGCCGCTGCATTCGACTCTCTTTCATCACATGCTCTTGAAGCCGAAGCATCTGCGTGTAAGCCACAGACACATGAACACAGTAATAAAAAAATCAAGTTGTCGTGCTCGCTACAGAAAATAAGATTCCCAAAGCACGTACGAGTTCCTCTGGCTGCAGCTTGGTCTCGTACGCATTTCTCGCTTTCAGCCCTGCACGCAATTCGCTGGTGGACATCGCCCACGGATCGTAGATCTTGCCCATGGATGAAAATCGCAGATAGATGGTGTCGTTGTCCATGATGTCTGCTCATAGACAGTGGTGTTACGCCCCCGATGCAATTCATTTCTCCACACGTGCAATACACACGCGCCACAAACAAAAAGGTGACAGCACTCACAGTACGCATCGAGGGTTCCGTCGAGACGCAGCAGTCGGCCTTTGAACGTGAAGAACTGCTCTGCTACAGGCAGCTGGATGTAGGGGCTCTTGGTGATCACCCACTGGCTCATTAGAAAGCTCTGCAGCTCCTCCACTTTCGCAGTTGGGAGCACGCGCGTTGGGAACTTTGTGGCTTTGAACGGCGGTGGCGGGCCAGTGTACTTGCTGTCGTCATCGCTCTCTTCCGGCGTGGACGCGAACACGGGGAGCTGGCACGTCGACACGAACACAGTAATCGGCTGCTTTTGTTTGCTGCCGCTAGCCTTCTTGGCAGTCTGCTGCTGCTGTGCAGAAGAAGACGCCATCTCGCTCTATCTCATTCTCAGCAGTGGCGACTTGCATCAGAAGTCACTTCAACATGATGGATGCACTTCCACAAGTCGGTGAACCGGATTTGAAAGAGCGGGTTAGATGGGTTGTTTCCGAGTCGAAACCCGAGCTGAATCTAAACCCGCGTGTAAAGGAGTGAGTGTCACTCCGTGTCACACAAGTGACGCACAGCAAACAGGCGTTCTGTTAATATAGAAAATCCGAGCCAAATGCTGTGCGTTTGCGAAACAAACAAGCGTAGGGCTCGGATTTTGAGCAGGTGTGCGCTTAACACAGGAAAACCGAGCCAACAGTCGTGCATTTGCAAAACAAATACGTGGCAGATTCGTGACTACGCGTGTAATTTCGCGAAACCTTTCAGTGCTGTTGTGCTTGTGCATAAGACTGACTGCCGCCGGCTCCCCCCTCGCTGCCTCGCTCTTCCGCATTTCCGAAGCGAGCGAGCGACAGTAGAAGGAAAGGAGCTCTTCGCGCCGACGACTGCGCTCTCTGAGACATCGCACTTCTCCCCTCCCTTCTTTCTTTCCCCCCTCTGTCTGTGTGAGAACGAGAACGAGCCAGGATGGACAAGACGCTGCTGACACGCGCCACCAGCAAGGAGGACTCGCCCACGCCCGGGTACCTTTACGGCGAGATCGCGCGCATGACGCAGCACTCGTACGACACGTGCTCGAAAGTGCTGGACTTCCTCATCTCGCGCGTCAAGAACAAGCACCACACGATCAAGTTCAAGGCGCTGCAGGTGATCAAGCACGTCTGCCGCGATGGGCGTGTCGACTTTAAGCGCGAAATGCAAAAGCACATCCCGACGATCAAGGAGTGTCTCCGTACGTTGCTCACAGATATGCGCGTGGTTTCTTTATGTATGGTTTTACTATGGATGCTGACTGACTGATATTGTTTAATCATGTGTGGCAAACAGAATTCCGCGGTCCTCCGGATCCGTTGAAAGGCGACGAATACTACCGTCGTGTGCGCGACTCGGCGAAGGAAGTGCTGGATGCGATTTACGACACGGACAACGCCCCCGGCTTGGGCGGCATGGGCATGTCTGCGCGTATCCAGGGCGTAGGCAACCCTGCTGACAATGCTGGTGGAAGCTCGGGCTGGAGCTCCAAGATCTGGGGCAAAGGTTCGGGAGGCGACAACCTGCCAAATGTGCCGATCGCCGGTGGTCCAACGATGGCGGCTGGATACGGCGGACAGGGTCAATACGGATACCCGAGTGATCCAAACCAAGGGGGTTACGCTGGTCCACAGGCGCCGAACACGTACGGCCAGCAACCTCCGTACCAGCCTGAGTATCCGTCGTTTGGTGGTCCAAATGCGCCGCCAGGAGCTCCAGCTCCATACGGCGGTCAACAGCAGTACGGCGGACCACCTCCACCGTTCAACGATCAGAAGTTCTCGGGCATTGGAAACCCAATGTACCAAGACGCGAGAGGTATGTGATATTGACGTGCATCGGTCTTTTCATTTCCACTGGTGTGCTCACGATTTCTATTATGGGCATGTAGACGAGAAGGGTTTCTTCCAAGGTTTGAAAGAGAAAGCCGCTTCGAAGTTTATCAAGTCGGATGGACGTCCTGGTGGCGGCATGAACGGCGCTCCGCCTGGGTCGACGAACCCGCCAGAAGGATGGAGCTTCGCCACCAACCGTGGACCTACCAGTGGCAACTACGGACCTTCTGCTGGTGCATACAACCCAGAAGAGACGTACCGTCCATCGAACTATGTCGGCGGCGGTTACCGTGCTGGATCCTCTGCGTATGGTGGTCCAAATGACTCGCGCGAAGTTGTGAGCTCTCAGCTGCGTGAGAAGTCCTACGGTATGTATTTGGTATCCTTGCTTACTGCTCGGGAAAATTTGCGCATTGGTTTTAACGTTAATGCTTTGTTTGGTTTTGTGAATAGATGGCGACCGAAAGAAGGGTCGTGTCGGTGGTGCTTGGGGCGATGCGCCAGAGTCTACTCCGCCACCTCCTCTCGTTTCCATGTCCAGCGGTGGTCGTGACAACAGAAACCCTAGTTTCGGAGGTAGCGGCAGCGAGAGCCGAGAGTCGAGATCAATGTCCAGAGGTCCCACAGATTACAGCTACGACGCGCAGCAGCGAGCCCCAGCTGGTCCACCGTCGTATGCTCCGCAGCCTGTACTCACTGGCCAGACGTCTGGTGCCCAATCTGACGGATCGTACGAGCGCAACCTTGTGAACGCACTGTGTGCCCCAGGTGGCATGCGTGCGATTCCTCCAAAAGACAAGCTTGATGCGTTCGTGAAGAGTGCGCTGACGCTGGATGCTGAGATCGTGGGTCCAATCTTGGAGGACTGTCTCGCTGACCAGCAGTGGACGGTCGTCTCCAAGGCTTTGGCGACGATCGACACGTTGTTGAAGGCTGACGGTTGCGAGGACTTCTTCGACTACTTCTCTGAAAACTACAGTGAAATTGAAGCGTGTGCGCAGTCCGACAAGGCTGCCATCAGAGACCGCGCGGTCAAGGTTTTGAGCGCCATTGGTCAGTCCACGGGAGTTTCTTCGGCGCCAGCTCCAGCCCAACAAAGCGCTTCGCAGAAAGCTCGCGGAAGCCGACCATCCAGCAACTACCAGCAGCAACAGCAGCAGCCTCAGGCAGACCTCCTGGGTGACTTCAGTGACCCGTCTCCTGCAGACAACGGAGGTGACATTTTCTCTGGGCTGCAGACTTCTGCTCCGACTCAACAGGCACCGGCGCCAGTTGCGAACGATGTCATCGATATGTTCGGTGGCTTGAGTCTCCAGCCAAGCGCGCCAACCAGTGCTCCTGTTGTGGAAGCACCAAAGTCAGCCGCGCCAGCTCCAACTCCTGCGCAAACGCTTGTGCTCGACCCTCTGCTTGAACCTGTGCCAACGCCAAACCCATTGATGAACAGTGGCTTCGGTGGAATGAACATGAATATGATGGGCTACAATGCTCAACCACAGATGGCGCAGATGGCGCAGATGCAGCAAATGCAACAGATGCAGTACATGCAGCAAATGCAGCAGATGCAATACATGCAGCAGATGCAACAGATGCAAGGCGTCGGTGTCGGCGTTGGTGCCGTTCAGATGGCGCCTGACGCTCGAGCTCGCATGGGATCGCAAGTGATCGGCGCTGCGATGACTCCTACCGGCTACATTGCGAAGACGATCCAAGAACCATCGGACGAGTCGAGAGGAGATTCGGGCTTCGGGTTCATGAAGAAGAAGGACGACTCGTTTAATTTTGTGATGGACGCGATGAAGAACAGTTGAGTGCCGCTGTAAATTAGTCTCCATTTTGCGAACTCGACCCGCGCGCTCTGGTGGTCCGCTCGAAGGCGCCACCCCTTGCCGCGGAACCTGGTTACCCGCGCTTATCATGAAGAACGAAAGTAGAAGAGAATGAAAAAGCACACCTAGCACAAGGCAGGAAGAAAGAAGTAAGGGTTAATCAAATTGTTCTAGATGTCAAGCGCGTTCCATTTCAGTACCTCGTTGCGATCTAGATGACGACTTTCTAAGCAGCATGCGGCGTTGACATGCTTTCCTCTGCGTAGAAGGCGTGCAGCATAGTCTGGATTTCGTCAAGTGTTTGCGCCACGATCTTCCCGCCAGCAGAGAACTGGAAGTCTTCCTCTTGCATCTCAGCGAGAGCCTCCACCAAAGCGCTGCAAGCCTGCGCTCAGGTGTCATGTTAGTCACCCACTCCCCTCTCTCTCACACAGCACTTTGATCAAATCTTTCCTTGCACTGGCCATTATCACACAAACCTCTTCGCAAATGCCATTCGCCGCTGCACCACTGTCGTTCGTTGCCTTTGCTAGGTTGTCAAAGCACAAGTAGGCCATGACTGCCAGACACCGTATTGAGAATGAAGTAAAATTTAGACCTGAAAGCAGATTCCAATTAGCTCATCATATATTTTTTCATCTCACCTTGTGAGACGCATTTGATCAGAAGCGAGTCTTCCTCGCCCTCCTCACAGGCAGCCAGAGCATCCACGAGCGTTCTTAGTAAGCGCTCGCGCGGCTCCGGGTGAACGGTAAACCTGTGCAGCAGCTGGGAGACGCGCGCAGCCTCCTCCTCTCGGTCGCCCACTGAGTCCTCTCGCGCCGTCTGAAGATCTTGCAGACACTCGTGAAGCGCAGAAAGCAGATCGTCCATCGTCCATTGCGCTTTTTTTCTCGTTTCCTTGTCGGCTGCTGCATGGATGGAGGTGGCGTTCGACGCCACGCCATGAGCACCTGGGGGCGAAGTTGGACTCGCACTCGGGAGAGCGATCTTGAAATTGCTCGCTTGCAGCGGCGGTGATGCGACGGTAGTGCGTGGACCCAGCTCTCCATGCTTCATCGCGTACGTGGCGAGAGCGAAGCGCAGAACGACGTTGTCGTCTCCGTCTGCGCCGCCCGCTACCATCGCCATCGCCATGTCCATGTCCGCTTCCGCTTCTGTTGTTGCAGTTGTTTTGGTTTGTGTTTGCACAAAAGGGCAACTTCAACTTCAAGAGGCGTTGCAAGTTGAGGGACGGAAGTCTGCATTCATTTGGAGCATGTCTCTCAATTTGCAACTGGAGGAAACGAAAAGAGTCCAAAGTCGAGTTTTGGATCACATGTATTGAAGAGAAGTATTCATTCGCTAGAGAGATCGACTAGCCACACAAGAGCGATTTCAGCATGAGCTACGAGCGGCTTCGCAAAGTCCTCTTCTTGAATCACGATGGAGGTGTTGAGCAACTTCGTTCCACTATTTCATCTTTCTCTTTTCTCTCCCTCTTTAGCTCTCGAATCTGCAAAGTTGGGGTGGGCAAGCTCAGTCGATCAGCAAATCACCAGTTGCGGCCGCTGCGAAGTTGGTTCGAGTTGTCTCGTTGGTTGTTAGGGTTGCTTGGCGGTCCCTGCTGCATTCGGGGAGGCCTGTGTTGCTCGCGCTCATTAGGACGGAAGGCTCCCTGGCTTGGCTCCTTCAACTCCGAGTTGGATGCCTTTGCGTTGGAGGACTTGGGTTCCTCAGCCGAAGGAGCTTTCCACCACCACGACTGCGGAGTGTCAACTTCAGGAGCGACAGGCTCTGGCTGTGGTGGCTCCTCAACAACTGGCTTTGGTCCACCAGCAGAAGGAGCTTTCCACCACCACGATTGTGGCGTGTCAACTTCAGGATCTGGCATTTCAGGAACAGCACCCTCTGGGCCACTTGGCTCGGATTTTCCAGATTTCATAGTACTACCAGACTCATCAACATCATCGTGACTTGGCTCAACAGCGTCTGAGTTGCCTGGTTCAACGGTGTCCGGTTTCGTGGCGTCTGGGTTGCCTGGTTCAAAGGCGTCAGGCTCAGTCGCCTCGGGCTTGGTGACATCAGGTTCAGTCGCCTCAGGCCCGGCAGCATCAGGAGCTGTAGCGCTTGGCTTGGTGGCATCAGGTGCAGTAGCATCAGGCTCAGTGACTTCAGGCACAGTCGCTTCGGGCTCGGTGGCATCAGGAGCGGTGGCAACTGGCTCAGTTGACTCAGGCTCGGTAGCGTCAGGTTCCGTGGCATCAGGCTCGGAAGTGTCGGTGTTCGTTAGCTCGTCAGGATCGGTAGCAGGTGTCTCAGTTGGATCCGTCGGACTGTATCCTTCGTCAATCGAAGTGGAATCCTCAGTGGCATCGCTTGGAATCGACATGTCTTCACCAATTGGGATATCAGTGCAATCTGCGATGGCGTAGTCTTGCCAGTTCGGATCCCAGGCGGCAGCGATCTCCGTTGAGGGGTACGGACGACGCTCGTTGTTCGTCATGCGATACAAGGCAGGGTCGTCTTCGCTGCACTTGATGGTCTTCCCCTCTTCGA
Source organism: Globisporangium viniferum (assembly GCA_023333705.1). NCBI lineage: Eukaryota > Oomycota > Peronosporomycetes > Pythiales > Pythiaceae > Globisporangium > Globisporangium viniferum. The sequence goes on along the minus strand of JAASFI010000030.1, from coordinate 61,084 downwards.
TTCCGAAGTTCGCACTTCGAAAAGAGCTGACTCTCGCCGCGGTCTGAGCCAAGGTTGACTGAGCGATTTCATTGCCGCCAGACGAGTGGAGCACGACCCCAGTGACGACGGCGGTCGTGAGCAGCGCGGTGAATCCGAAGGCCACCCGCTCTCTCTTTCGCTTCGCAACGATCGCTCGGTTCTCCAGCGCGATTTGGTTCTCAGTGGAAGGGTCCAACTGAGCCGCCTCTTCGTGATCGGTTCCATAGTTTCCCCAATTCATAGCGCCTGGTGTCTGATTTCTTGAGCGACCTCTTGCCAACGAGGGAAATTCAGGAGTGGCACCAAATCGCTGCTGGCGCTTAGTGGTGCCCGCTTGAGACGTTTGGGCAGGCGCGCCTCCTCCTGAAAAACGAGCGATCTTTTCCGAAGTGCCATTCGTGGTGCAGTCATGAGATTCGTGGTGATTGGATAACGACCGCGGCTAAATGCGAAGGCAATGGCCTTCGCCTGTTGACGACAGAGGTAGGAGAGCTCACAGCCGTCCATTTGGAAATAAGCGGACCCAAAAACCCGATGAATAAAGGATCGCGCGGCTGTTCATCTCTAAGGGTTGCAGTAGCAAACAACGCTGCTGGTTTCTTTGGTGATGTCTGTTCAAAAAAATACACACACACACACACAAAGTCGGGGTAAAATGTCATAGATATCGAGAATTATTGAAGCACGCAATCTTCTCTGTTGCCTAAGAACGAGTTCGCTTTCGCCTTCTTCATCTCTGCAATCGCTTCCTTCGCCTCCAGCTGCTCACGAAGCGACGATAACAGCGCTTTCTGTTCGTTGAGCTCATCATTCAGGACCGCTAACTGCTCGTCCTGTTCATTTTTGAGCGATCGAATTTCCTGTTTCCAAACGCACACACATATACATACAGCCACGCATCAGTATGATTAAACGGCATTGAAGCAAGCAGCAACCTTGTAAAAACAAACCTGAATGGTGCGGTCTTTCAGCTCCTCTTGTTCGTCTTGATACTTGAGGTTCAGCTCCGTTGACTGCTGCTGACTGATCTTCTCTAAACGAAAGATTTCTTTCATTTGCTCCGTGTCTTGCTCGCCGAGTTGGCGCTCGAGATCAATGATTTTCTGCAAAAACTGCTGTTGGTTTTGAAGGAGATCTTTCTCTTCGCGGTGGAAATTGCGCTCACTCTCCAACAGCTGTCGATTCGCTTCCAGGCGTTCGTTTTCTCGACGTGCTTGGGCGCCTCGAATGGTCTCCTCAAGTCTCCTGCGTTCTTCCTTCGACTCTTCAAGTTGAGCGTCCAGACGGGCGAGTGCCTCTTTGTGGAGAGATGAGAGCCGCTCAATCTGGAGTCGGGTGCGTTCGACTTCGGACTCTTTGGTTTGAATCTCGTCGTGAAGGGTGCTCTGCTCATCGACAATGCGCTCGGATATTGACTGCAAGGCACGCTCGTAGGATTCTTTTTGCTGGGCTAAGACTTCCTGAGCAGCTCGGATCTTGCCTTCGATGGATCGAAGAGTCTGCTTCAGTGCTCCGATTTGGCCTTCCAGCTGCGTTTCTTTCGCGCGGAACGAGGTTTTCACTGCGGTGCCCCAGTCGATGAGTCCGTCCACCAGCTTTTGGGAGAGGAAATCGCCTAGAACAGCGGATTTGCTTGATCCAAGCGCCCGCTCGCGATACTTCGCAACAGCTTCTTCAATCAATGCGCGCGAATCCGTCAAAGTGTTCTGCAAAGCTTGCGCACCGTCGTTGTCAGATGATCCGGATACGCTGTCAAAGGATTCCTCTTTCGGCTTGTACAGCTCATCTAACAGCGCTTTGTTGTACACCACCGACAGCTGCTCCGATTTCGCGTACATATCCTGCAAGGATTCCAGCATGTACTCTGAGAGCTGTCCCAGATAGGTCTCCATCGATGAGTTGGCCGACAAATCCTCTCGCTGGAGCTCCTTTCCAGCGATCTCACGTGCTTTCTCGTACAGCTCGTTGATCGTTGACTCTTCGATTGGACGAGGATGCGTTGTGTGATTTACCTCGACTGGTTCTACAGCACTCAACAGTGCACGGTGAGTTCGTTGTTAGTAACAGAAAGTAAAGACACCACCCACATCAAGAAGAAGAAACACGAACTCACTTGTTGCTTCGACAATGGCACGTTCAAAGTGCTGTTTGAACAAATCCTTGGCATCTTCAAGAGCCTCGTCGCACTGGCTTTCCATCACACGATCCCAAACTGTTGCGATTACAGGGCTTGATCCACTGTTGAACGCGTCCACGTAGTTCTGGGCGAGAGATACGAGCATCGTTCCATTCAGCAGGCTCGACATCATCTTCTTCGGCTTTAGCGACGAAAACACCTTGCTCTTCAGCACTGTCATCTGCTCTTGGAACTCTGGTCGCAGAGATTCGTAAGGCTGATTGATCAGATCTCGAAGCAGATTCTCATCGTTCAGAGGACGAACCATCGTGACGCAGTCACGCGTGGGAAAGAAAGTCGAGAGAAGAGTTCGGATCCGGTTCTTCTGCGCGATTTCCTCTGTCATCGGCGGCTGGTGCTTCAGTGCACTTTCGAAATAATCGCGCGGCGTCATCGTGCGTCCTTCCTCTTGCAGCTTCAACGTGAAATCGCGCACAACCCACAAGAAGTCAGGAAAGAACGCAGCCAGCTCGTTTCCTGTAGAAAGAGCGCCACAAGCAAACGTGATTCAGTGCTGATAATTTCTTTGTAGTGCTAGATAGCGGACACTTGCACTTGGAAATCGACTACGAACCTTCGCTGTTGCCATCTTCGTCGCCTGATGCATGGGCTTTCGCCTGGATGTACTTGGTCAGGTTGACGACCAGTGACAGATCCTCGATCGCACTCGAGTCGATCACTCCGCGACTGTTGTAGATGAACAGCGACGAGAGCAAGAGCGCGAGTGCGAAGATGCGCGTGTCTTGCGTCTGCGATCGCTGGGTCGAGCCGAGTCCCTCCGTGTCCATAAACACGATCGTCGTGTCCTTCGGCAGGTGCTTGAACGCACTTTCTGCAGCAAGGTCTGCAACCGCTGAGAGCTGCACGGGCTGCCCCCAGATCCAGATTCCTTTCGTGCACGCGTTGACCGTCGCACCGACGTTGAACATGGCTTCGGCGCGGTCTCGTCCTAACAGCAGGTTGAGCAAGTACGACTTGCCCGTCCGGTAGAGCCCAGCAATGGACACGACGGCGACAGTGCCTTTGATCTGCTTGAGGTAGATGATCGCTTCTGGCGCGATCTCGAACGTGCTGTCCTCCGACAGCATCACGAACGGGATGGGCTGCGACAGCAGCGACACTGCTGGAGTCATCACCGCTGCAGCTGCTGCGCTGGGATCTGCATCTGTGGACGGTGGTCCCATGGTCCTGCTGCTGGTGTTGCTGGTGTTGCTGGTGTTGCTGGTGTTGCTGCCGCTTGTGCGTTCGGCGCGTGCGGAATGCGTCAATGGTGATGGCTCCGCTTTTTCTCAAAATTGACCACTTTTCAAACAAAAATCTCATCTCTCGGGAGGCAATTCGTTTTCGACTCGTTGCAGTTTTTCGAATCAATTCAAATTTGAATTGAATTCATTTCTCTCTTTTTGTGGACTCAAATTTGAATTGACGCGTATTTTTGTTATTCGGCAGACCGGACAACAAAAGTCGTTCGTCGATCATCACTTCTGGAAAAGAAGGTGAGCAGCAGCAACATGATGCGCATCGCGCGGCTCGGGAGCAGCGGCGGCGCCAGGCATGCAGCAGCAACTGTGCGCGCCGCAGCGAAAGCGCCGATGCGTCTGCACGTACGCGTCAGCGCGCTGCAAGTAACTCGCCTCAGAAGCACTACCAGCAAGAGCACACTCTTCCAGAGACGGCTTTGCCGCAGCGACCGCGTTCTCTGCGCCACGATGGGCGTGATCGGTGGCGGCGTGCTCACCACGAGCATCATGAAATGGCAGAGCGCCGCTGATGAGAAGATCGTGAGCCAGTACAGAGATGACGGTGAAGAGGATTCCTGGAGCGGCTTCTTCCGCTCGTCCATTGAGAGCATCAAGCGATCGATAAAGAGAGAGGTGAGATGGCGAATGAAAAGCAGCTACAGTGCAGCCTTATGATACTAATGACGACGGTTCTGCTGATTGTCTTATGCTACCTCTCTTTAATTCTGATAGCTGGAAGACGACAACATGAAGGCGCTGGCAGGCATTATCGCTGCCAACACCGCGATCTTCGGGCTCTGGCGCGTCTCCTTCGGCAATCCGATGTTGGAGCGGATCATGTGGGGACACTTTGCGTGCTCGTACACTGCAGTCGCGCACGGGAAACGACTACACACGTTGCTAACGTCTGCGTTCAGCCACGTCACGTTCCCGCACTTTGGTATCAACATGTTCATGCTGTGGGAGTTTGGGCGACAGATTTTAGCGCCAGCGAACAATCGAGACGCGTGGTACAGTCGAGGAGTGTCCAAGTCCAAGTTTGTCGAGTACTTTCGCAACAACACGAACGGCAGCGGGTCCAACCGCCTGCAGCTGGACAAGTTCATGATGCTGTACTTTAGCTCTGCTGTCGCGTCCTCCGCGCTCAGTGTCGTCGTGTCCAACTTCCGCGGAACGCCAGGAGGTATGACGAGTGATGACTCGGCAAATGCTAAGCTCTTTGCGTGTTCACTGCGATTGACTCACTCTATGTGTATGTTTCAGTATTTACTATCGGCGCAAGTGGTGCGGTCATGGGGGTATTCACAGTGTACTGCCTGCTCTTCCCCAACCGAGAGGTATGCGCTCAATGGTTCTGTGTGGGTTGATGTGGATTCCAATTGTTTTTCTGACAAATTCTATGCTGTGACATGATCTCCTCCTTCAGCTGATGCTCTACGGGCTCGTTGACATCACGGCCGCGGATGCGCTGAAGCTCACGACCGCGATGAACTTGGTCGGCTCTGTGTTCCAGCGCAATCTCGCAGTAGACTGCGTGGGCCACATCGGCGGTCAGACCACCGGGCTGGCGCTGAACGAAGCCTCACTGCTCGCATAGATTTGCGCAATGGGTCACCATCAGTCTTTCTCCATCCACAGTCTTCATTCAAACTGTTGAGAAAGCGGAAAGGAAGTGATGCGACCCACTGCAGCATAGCTTTTGATCGATATTGAATTATACAACCCCACATGCATGTTTAGACTCTGACGAACAACGAAGGCAAGCAAAGGCGAACGTGTTTTGTTGTTTATGTCTTGTTGTGTTTTTGTAGTTGGAAATTGCTGAAATTGTACGTCCGAGGCACCGTCTTTGACTCGTATTTTTTCGTCACCACATCCCTCCCATTTTCAACGCCTCCAGTAGCGAACGTCCCCAGGAAGAGACCCGCAGGCGGTAGATTTGCGCCGCTGGAATGACACTAGCTCGTCTCAGAAAAATGGTGCGGAACCAGATCACGCGCCGCTTATTCAGCCTGCTCCAAGTAGTCCTTGACTTCAGCTGGCGTCAGCACGTGAAACTTCTTATCGTCCTTAATGATACCGACCTCGATGTTGTTCTCATCCATCTGTGCACGTATACATAACAAGATCAGTGACCCTGCAATGATAAAGTTGCGAAAGAATGCAGTAGGTTGCACCGTACCTCGCCTTCGAAGCCTTCACGGAGCGTGAGCAGTGCCGTGTGGATTGCGTCTTCGATCTCGAGATCGTCGTTGTAACGCTAATGCACACAATCATAGAGAAGTATCGGTTAGCAACTATCATCTGCACACATCACACGGCACATTCTCGCCAACTACGTACTCGCTCGAGGAACGTCTTTGCGCTGACAGAATCCTTGCCGATCGCCGTCGCTTTCCATCCGAAGTACGCGCCAGATGGGTCGATCTGATACAACTGTGGACCATCGTCGTCGAAACCAGCAAAGAGGATCGACACACCGAATGGACGCACACCGCCGGACTGGGTGAACTCTTGCATGATCGCAGCCAGCTCACGCACGAGGATGCTGGCTGGGGCGTGTTCCTAAACAGCAATTCAACAATGCGGTTAGCCTTCGTTATTGCTATTCACAAGCGCTTCTCGTACCGCGTGCACAATCCTTCGTACCTTGTACTTCTGGAAGTAAGTCTGGGCTTTCTTTCGGGCCTTGCGCACGAGCACGCGGTAGTCTGGACCAAGACCGCTGTACACGATACCGGCGTTCTCCGAGAGCATCGCGATCTTCTTGCTCGAGGTCTCATCGACCAGAATCGTAGGCAGCTTCTTCTCGGTCGCGATCACCACACCGTTCTTGGCTGTCGTATGCGAAGAGCCACAAAGATACACATATCCATGCATAAATGTAATCAGAGATCGTATCCAAGCATTTTCGCTGCAAAAAACGGAAACAAAGAGTCGCTACGCACACTTGATGCCGAGCGAGGTCTTTCCGCCAGTGTTGACCGCATTGAGCGCGTATTCGATCTGCAGCAACTTGCCCGACGGGTTGAACGTCGTCAAACTGAACGAGTATGCAGAGTCGGCCATCTTGCGTCAAGTTGTGTTTCGAAGAGCTACATTTCGGTTAATTGCAGTGGCAGCCAAAGAAAATACAAACATTAGCACATTGTTCACAACACATACTACAGCATGCATAGCACACATGTACATGTACACACGCTCGCCCCTCATCGTCACATACAGAGAGGTCAAGCGCGCGCAGGCGTCCTCGGCACGTACCTGATCGATATCTTGAGCTGCAAGCACGAAATCCTTCTCCTTCGCCCCCCTCGTCGAAGGCAAAAAATCCAAACGCGGTCCGGTTCGGTAAGATACCGGTTCAGCACGAGATCCTGAACCGAGACAGGAACAAACGAGTCTTCTAATCTGATGCTTGCTGTACGTGCAACTTGAAGCAGAGGGCTACTATTCAAGGCAGGAAAATTGTAGGTACGGTGTACTTTAGCCAGTTTCAGACAATGCGAACTTTACGTGAATGCGCTCATGATCTGACACTTTCGAGACATGAGTATGCAATTTGGAGTTGTATCCACAGATTACTATTTTCTCATACAAATATCAGCATTACTATCCAAGTCGGTATCTCTCGTTAATCCCCTCTCTCTATTCTGCAACACAGCGAGAAACACAACGCAACAAGTCGTCGTCTGACTCACTTCATAGAAATCAGCAGCAACAAATGGGGAGCGGCCCGATCGGTGCGCTGCGGCGCACGTTCAGCTACGTCTTCTACGAGCGCAACCCACTCGTGCAGGTAAGAATGCTGCCTCTGCTAATGCATGCGTGCGTGTGTACGTTCAATGGCTCATTCACTCGTCTGTTTGCTTTTCCTGTAGTGCATTTATGTCGCCACGATGAGTTCGACATACTACCTGTTCGTCACAGAAGCGCACCCGCTGATCCCGAACAGCTACGTAGACGCCTACCACAAGTACGTGCGGAAGAGACGCGCTGATTGCAATGTGCGTATGCAGCGCTCTTCATTATGGTGCTAACAACACACACACACACACACATTTGCTATGCGTAGGTGGGTCGCCTCCGTGCTCTTCGTCGTGTGCTTTGGGCTCTACGTGTTCATGTGCAGGACGGATCCGGGCGTGATTCACACGCACAGCCTCAGCGAGTTCACGCGGTATCCGAACCACCCCGTGCTCTTCCCCGAGGGCAAGTACTGCCGCACGTGCAAGACACTCAAGTGAGTCGAAGCGAAGAGAATGAGTCGTAGTGTGTTATAACAGCATTGCATGTGGCTAATTACTATTGTCGTGTGGCAACAGGATCCCTCGCTCCAAGCACTGCCGTATGTGCAACCACTGCGTCGCTCGCTTCGATCACCAGTACGTTTGCCGCTTACTGCTCGTTCCATGTTGACGTATTGCGCGTTGTGTTTGCTGATTCGCTTTTTATTCCTCGTTCCGTCCCAACAGCTGCAGTAAGAGCCAAGTTTTCATTTCTCATTGTTGAGCCTGTGGAGGATCTGCTTACTAATTGATGGAGTGCGCTGCCAGTCTGGTTCAACGGATGCGTCGGAGAGGGAAACTACAAGCACTTTCTTCTCTTTCTAGTGGTGAGTCGTCTGTCGATCTATGGTATGTGTTTGGTCATCAAGGCTAACACTTCTCGCTTACTTCTTTGATGCAGATCCAGCTTGCGCTTTGTGTACACGTGCTCTACCTCACCAGCACCGTCTTCCTCGAACTTGTATGTGCATTTTAACTTGAGTACACACGCGAGTCTGGGTTTGTACTGAGACTCACTGTGCTGCTGGTGATGACGATATGACTGAACACTGTAGACAGCGCCGATCCTAGAAGCGCGATTGCGGGATCCGGACGCCGCTGACCAGAGCCAGCGAGTGGAGATGACAAATGCGCTCCAGCGCATCATCGCGGTACGTTTTTGCTGCTTTGTAATGACTAAACTGCGCTTTCCTCTTATTGTAACAGCGTCTCACACCATGAACTGCGCCATCTTTTTGCAGACCAACCAACCGCTTGGGTTCGTCGCGGCCATCTCGCTGATGATCGGACTGGTGGTCTGGCTGTTCATCATGATGCAGCTGCGCCGCATCGCGCTTAATACGACGGCGAACGAGTCGTTCAAGCGAGACGATCTCTACGACGCGGCGGAGCTGGACGGCGAGACGACGGGAAGACGCATGCTGAGCGTGCTCTTGGGGCAGCTGCGCCGCAAAGTGCGCAATGCGAATGGGAACGCGAGTACGAACGCGCCGCCGCGCAGTGTGCGCAAGAAAGAGCTGGACGCGTCCTGGGGCGGCATGTTCTCCCCCGATCTGATCCTCAACACGGAGGAGTCGTTCTCCGTGAGCGACGTCAAGTTCAATCCGTACGACCTCGGCGGCTTTTGGCAGAACCTGAAGGACGCGCTACAGCTGAAAGAGCGCAAGGTCGCGCCCAAGCACGACCAGAACTGCGCTCACAGCCACGGCCACAGCCTTGGTGGCAAGAGCACGACCACCACCAGCGCCATCAAGTCAAGCAAGAAGAAGAACTGAGCTGCTGGATGGAGCTGCTGATAGAGGACCAAGAAGAAGAAACAAGGGGGAAAATACATGGGTGTTGATCATTTGTTGCTTCTTATCTAAAGAGGCACGCGCAGTTCAATGGGAAGCCAAGAGAGAACAGTTTAGGTAAAAAGACAATAGAAAGTGCTGCTGGTGCTCTGTGGTAACTAACGAGTACTACTTGAGAAGCCATTCACGAATGCCCGCTCGCTCGCTAATCATATCACACACATGTCAAACCCAGTTCTCGCTTCCGATCGAACTGCTCTGGCTTCATAGCGACACTTCGCTGTCCACTTGCAGCTTATTACGCGACGCCTCGTTGCTGCTGCCAAGCGATGACGAAGAGCTCGAGAGCACCTTGTTCATGCTGATCGTCGCCTGCACCGAGTGCACGGCGGCCTTGAACTTCTTGCGCGCGTGGAAGCGGCGCAGCTCGGTCAGCGCACTCGTGAGCGGCACGGTCGCGACCTCGGAGTCCACGATCCATCGGTGCTCAAGCAGCTCCGTAGCGGTCGCTCTGTGGATAAGGGAACAATACGAGAATTAATATGGTAAGTACATCTAAATGACAACTGATCACAAAGACAACAGTAGTCGCAGCTTTACAAGCTACGCACCTGTTCTTTGGGTCGACGATGAGCATGCGACTGATAAAGTCCTTGGCGTCGTCCGAGACGTTGTCCCAGTACGGCGAGTCGTACTGGTACTTGCCCTTTCGGATCTTGCGGAAGAGGATCGGCTGCGAGTCGTCGTGGAACGGCGGGTATCCCGCAAGCAGGATGTACGTGATCACACCGATACTCCAGACGTCCACGGGCTTGCCGTACGGCGCGCCTTCGAGGATCTCCGGGGCGACATATCCGGGCGTGCCACAGGTAGTCACGAGCCCTGCGTCGTCCTTGGTCACTGTCTTGGCGAATCCAAAATCCGCGAGCTTAATGGACGCGTCGTCGTCCGCTGACATGAGCAGCAGGTTCTCGGGCTTCAGATCACGGTGCACCACGTCCTTGTCGTGGCAGTACTTGATCGCACCGAGCAGGATCTTCACGAGGTCGCGCGCCTCTTTCTCGCTGTAAAACGTCTTCTCCACGATGCGGTCGAAGAGCTCGCCGCCGCTCACGAACTCGGTCACGAGGTAGTAGTACTCTGGCTCGACAAAGAACTCGCGAAGCGTCATGATGTTTGGGTGGTGCATCTGGAAAAGCGCAATACGTTGTTGTTACAGTGAGCCCACACGCGTACACGATAGTATAAACATCATCATCACGCAAGAGACATACGACTCACAACACAAACATACCTGCTGCAAGATGGCGACTTCGGTCATGATCGCTTCGTCATCCTCCTCGGTCAGCTCCGAACGCTTGATGCACTTGATCGCGAACTTCTCCTTCGAGTGCTTGTGCACGCCCTCGCGCACGACCGAGTACGAGCCCGAGCCGATGACCTTGCCGAGCGAGTAGAAGTTGGTCACCTTGCCGGACTTGGCGCCCGTGGTCGGCTCCTCGGTCACCACGGAGCTGTTGCCCGTGTTCGTGATGAGCTCCGACGACTTGGGCTGCGGCGTGCCAGACGAGTTGTTGCCCTGCAGTCAGATAGACACCACACAACGTTAGCTGATAAGCGCACGAAGGGTACAAGGAGCTCATAAACACACACCTTGAAGCAGCAGAGAACAAAGTCCAGACAGCCCATTGGTTCTGTTGTAATCGCGAGAAAGGTGCTGGTGAATGAGCTTCTTCTTCACACCGCCGCCGCCACTTGGGAATTGACTTTGAGTCTTGGGATCGCGTCTGTCTGCGCAAGCCGATGTAAAATCCAATACAAAAAAACTGATGTAAAGAAAAAAATCAGTGCAAAAATGCAAATAACCAACGTGTTTTGTTAATAACCAACGTTATTTTGAAAGTGAACCCACGAAAAATCACCCATCTCATGAGAATGTGATAGAAAATCCGCTTCTGTATGTGGACCACATCATAAATAGTGTCCCACATCACAATACTCTAAATAGTGGACTTCGATGAACTGGTTGGCAAGCCATCCAGAATTGACAAGCAACACACACGATCAACATCAACAATCAATCATGGCTTGGGGACAGCGAGCGGGCGTGCAGGACCTGCTGGACCGCCTGCAGCAGCCGGCGACGGCCAAGAGCCTCTACGTGCTCAGCACGCGCAAAGTCACCGACGCGGACGCCAAGCGCCTCGCGGAGAACATCGCGGTCAACACGCAGCTGGAAGAGCTCTATCTGTCTGGCCACCACCTCTCGCCAGAAGGGCTCCAGGCGTTCGCGGACTGCATCGCCGTGAACACGACGCTCAAGCACCTGTGCGTGGGTCACGACACCCTTGGTGATGAGGGTGTGCAGATCCTCTGTGACGGTATTGCGAGAAACGCCAACTCGGCGCTGCAGGTGTGGGATCTGGAGCACAAGTCGCTGTCCTTGACCGGCGCCGCTTCGCTCGGTAAACTGCTCGAAAGCAACACGACGCTGACCACGCTGGCCATCTCGCGCAATGCGCTGGGCGGTGAAGCTGTCGGCACTCTGTTGAATGGGCTTCGCGCGAACCCACAGTCAGCGCTTCAGACGCTGCTGCTGACCGACGCTGGTATCACCGGCGCCGCGCTCGACCATTTTGCGTCGCTCTTGGCGCTCCCAACGTGCTCGCTCCAGTCGCTGCAGCTGTCATTCAACGGGTTGGAGACGGCCAGTACTGCGTTCTTCGACGCGCTGGCGAAGAACACGTCGCTCAAGCAGCTCTACCTGAAGGACTGCAAGCTGAGCGATTCGCATGCGACGGCGCTGGGCAATGCGCTCAAGCACAACGCCGCCCTCGAAGAGATCGATCTCTCCGATAACAGCGTGACTGAAGCAGGATGCGCTGCACTTGCCGATGGTCTCCAGCTCAACTCGACGCTCAAGTCGTTCACTCTCGGCAACAACAAGTGCACGGACGTCGGCGCCACGCTGATCGCGCAAGCCCTTGCCGTCAACAAGTCGCTCGCGTACCTGGACTTGAGCAAGAACGAGCTTACGCAGAGCGGCATCAAGGCGCTGCTCGAGCTCACCTCTGTGAAGGAGCTCCACGTGTTCAACAACACGATCGGCGAGGGATTGCACGAACTGCTGCCTATGATCGTTGCGAACCAGAGCATCGAGCACTTGGACGTCGGTGCGAACCAGCTGCACGGCGAGCTGAGCATCGCGCTCTTCGATGCGATCCACGTTCACCCGACGCTCAAGACGCTGGAGATGGGCGGCAACAGCCTCGGCGAAGCTGGTCACGCGGCGCTCGACCGTCTGCGCCAAGCGAACCGCGCGCTCGACGTCGCTGTCGACAAGAACGCGCAGGACGAGAATGGCAACTTCAACTTCGGCGAGCACTAGATTTTGTTTGTACAGTATAGACAGCAGCAGCAGCAACAGCAACAACTTTGCAGGCTCTGACAGACACGCGTGGAAGATGGGAACAATGAATAGGACTAGGTCGCTTTTCTTGGCGCCAGGGAACTCATCAGTCGGAGAAGTCTTTGTTCCTGCATTAATTAATTTGTAGATACGTGCCATCCATCCCACGCCACCAACCATTCAATCACGAGTCGCTTTTCGCCGTCGAGTTCTGCAAAAGTGGCGCGAGCGCGGCTTCCACGACATCCACGGAAAGCGATTTCTTGAACTGCGCCAGGTCGTGCTTCATGTCCACCTGCCACTTCTCGACCTCATGCTGAATGGTCTCGAGAAGGGAGAGCGCGTGCGTCTCGTCCTCTTCTGCGAGCACCCGGACGTACTCGCTCCACACCGCGTAATTCTCTTCGAGCTTCCGCACCGAGTTGTACGACTCGGATATGCTCGACTCGAACATGCCGATCCGAACTTTCAGAGCCTGGTGGTAGTCATGGGTGTCACGCACAGTGGTTGCAGCGCGCAGCAAACCAGACGCGCCAAAGATGAAACCGAGCAGCATGACGAAGTACCCTATGTAGGTGTACACCCACGAGTGCTTCTTCGCTGCATCACTGCTCATGTCGCTTCTACGAGAACCACTGTGCACTGTATTCAGCCGATGAGCGGTGCTCTCCTCACGATGTAATCTACCGGTTCCTGCTCGGTAGCGGGTTTCAGACTGCACCGCAGCTGGTTCTCTGTTCTTGACAGCATCTGCTGGCTTTACGTTCTGTTGTGGCGGAGGCTCCATGGAATCGCGAGCACCATTTTTGTCTCTGACGAGGGCTTCAAAGCTGCTGGAATCCTGACTTGAAAACTGCGCAAACAACGCTGAGTTTCCCGGCATGGCGCCTCTTCTTTCAGCTGACGATGGGCGAGAGTTGCTAGCTTCAGCTTCTCTCAATATCCCTTGAAATTGTCTCTCCACTTGGTCGCGATCAAAGTCGGCATTTGGCTGCTTCCCATGTCGTGGTCGTTGGGATGGATAATCTGGCTGGCGGGTTTCGTAATGCCCTGCACTGTGCTGGGAGTGTCCACTTCTTCTATTGGTAGGAGGTCTGAACCCGCGAGCATCGTGCGGATTGGCATCCCTGCTCTTCTTTTCCACAGCACAGGTTTTAGCAACTCTCTCGCTCTTGAACTCTTCTTCAATCTCGAATAAATTATGGGTCGCACCAGATTCGCGAACCGGGTACGAGAAGTCACAGCCATTGCCAATTTGTCGTTTGGCAGCAGCTGAACTCGTATCGATTTTGTCTTCGTGCGAGTTTGCCCGTCGTGTTTGATCGCTGGCAGCAGAAGGCATCCGATCAGCGCTTCGAGGTTGAGCAGTTGGCGGTTCACCGACCTTGCCCACACGAGGTTTCAGCGGAAGTCCACGAACATCCACCTTGGTGAGTGCCTGCAGCGTTGCCATTGTCTTCTGAATACCTCTCAGATTCTCCAACGCGTTTTTGGTCAGACTATCTGAGCTTTCTTCCTCATGACGGACTCGTTCGCGAACATCAGACACCTTCTCTACGTAATCCCTTGTCGTAACTTCTTCGCGACTGATCAGCATTGTCTCCTCAATATCCACATCAATGGAAGCCGCCACTTGTTCATCAAATGCGTTCTCGATCGCAGTTTGTTGAGCGCTGATGTCTGGTCTGATCGTGCCTTTCTCCTCTGCTGCAGGCATAATTGTTTGCTCTGCAATAAAATCTGCTTTCAGTGGCGGCTCTTGTTCAAAGATTGCCGAGCCCAATGAGATCGTTGGCGGAAGCGGCTCTTCTTTGTGTACAAGGAGAGATTCTTGTTCGCGCGGCATTTGTGATTGTGTTGAGAGAGGAGCATCGACTGCACTGACTGAGGCAACTGGTGCTTCTTCTTTTTGTAGCGGTTGCGCAACAGTAGGAGCGCGTGCGGTACTGACTGGGACAGGGACCGGGTCTAGGACTGTCAACTCGTTTTCATCAGTGCTTGTAGTAGTCTTCCGCCTTGCTCGTACAGTCACGTTGCTGTCGGATCGAGGTGGGATTGGCGTAGCATTTGAACTCGGGATTGGATTGTCAAGAAAGCGATCCCGACCGTTGGAAGCTACCGATTGGTTTTCTTGGCTTGCACTCTTCGGTGGACTCTTACTCGCGAGCTTGAAGTTCACCATTGACAACGACGTCGGTCCACCTGGCCGTGGGATAAGGCTCGGTGACTTCTTGGACTCAACTGGTGGAGAATCTTGGGAGCGAGAGATACCAAATGTTTGTGCATTGGGTTTGCTTCGTGGTACTGGGCTTTTCGTCGATGGGGGCGGGATCTTGGAGCCTTCTGCTTTTTGCTCAATTCGCGATCGACGAAAGATATCGTCCGGTCTTGTCGATGCAGGGGGCACGGGGATTCCGGTCGAGATCGACTGTGACTCTGATTCGGAGTTTATAGCACTCACCTTTGCTGGGGACAGACGGGGAATACCAGACTTCGCCGGCATTGGTTTCTCGTTTTCGCTTTCATCTTCGTGGAAAAGCCGCCGTGGGATTGACGGATGCGCTCGAGTACCTTTCGGACTTTCCTTCTTCTCTTGGTCCGCGCGTTTCTTTTCTGGCGGCGTAGCGACGTGAATTTCTACCTCTTGACTTTCAAGGGACGAGCTCTTTTGGTACAGTGAGCGCTGCTTTGCGAGTGTCTTGCCGCTCTTCTCTGCTCTGCCCACTTTCTTCTGCAGCTCAGGGTATTTCTGCAAAATCGCCAGCGAGATCACCGCGCGAGGCTTTTCCTTCAGTAGCAAATCTCGCGCTGGACCAGATGGAATATCGACGAGCTCCCCAACACGCTCTTCCCTGCAGAGCGATCAGTGTAGCGTGAGTATTGATTGATGTCTTCCGAAGAGTCGGCCAATCTGTACAACTGATTCTAACAGCAGCAACGTACCACAATGACGCGAACGAACAGAGAACGTCACGAGTGGCACTTCGCACTTGTTGCGCCGGATCTGGAAGCCCACGGCGGATGATTTCCACCACCTCGCTGTAATACGGCTCGATTTCGGCTTTCTGCCAGCACGCGAGGATCACGGCAAGTTGCTCCAGCATCAGCACTCGGGTTTTCTCTGCGTTTTCGCAAAAAAAAACGAGTGAGTTAGATAAACGCCACCAACTAACTACCTAAATAGGCAACGTGAGCTTTTGGAGCAAGCTACAAGCGCAAACTCACCTTGTGGAGACTGCGCGAAGATCTTCTTGAAGAACTGCAGATCGTATCGAACGTGCTCGGAGATCACCTTGAAGAGCATCGCGCCAGGCTGACGCACAGCACCAGACGCTCCTTTCGCTGTGCTCACCAGCGACGGCAGCAGATCGTTTGCCACTTCACGGAAGTCTCGCTTCATGACTTTCACCATGCGCGCGATATGCGAGCACACTTGGCCGACCAGTTTCGACCTGAACCCTTTAATCTGTGCGCCGAGCTCATTCTGCATTCAGCAGCAGCAGCAACAACAACAGGCAACAGTGTCAGCGTGCATCACTCCACAAGTACGCTACTCTCGTTGCACCACGAACAACTTGAAAGCCAAACTCACGGAGATCGGTAGAAGCTGGCGCGCGACGTCTCGCATCGACTGCTGGTGGCCGAGCGTCTCGATCGCGTGCGCCAGCTCGTCCAGCGCGCTCGAGATGTCGTTCCACTCTGCGTCCGCTGTCGCCAGCACCTGCTGCGTCAGCTGCACCTGCTCTCACGTACCACCAGCACCAGCACAGCGAAGATGAGTACACACAAGCGCACAAGCACGCCGTTGCGGTTCGACCATGTAAACAAAGGCGTCATGCTCCATCAGCGCGCGCGCACGTACCTGCCGCACCACGCGCTCCATGCTCTGTTGTTTAGTGCGCCGGCTCGTTGCAGTCAGTTATTGCCGCGGATTCCACACCACAAGCGCGCGCTTTTTCCCACTCGGTCGGCTCACGTCGACTCCAGAAGCGACTTTAGCAAAGTAACCAATCGTAACATCCATTTGAAAATGTAAATTTTAGCTTTCCTTTGGAGAAAAATATAACTCTGCTCAGTACATTTCATACCTCTCAGTACATTTGTTGTACTTCGTGGTTTGTGGCTTCACTTGAACAAAGACTGAAAAAGTATGGTGTACAGGTGGTGTGGTTTCGGGTATAATCTTGCACTGATTTAAGTTAGCTGTACTTCGAGAACAATGTACTGTTTTACGTGCGTCGACTTAGTATGTACTGAGCTAAGAGAATCTGTGAGAGTGACTTAACATGCACTAATTTAAATTATTTCGAAAAAGTTGATTGTTAGCCCTAACCCTATCCCAAAAAGTTCTAATCTTTAAAATTATTGCCGGATCTCTTTATAATTATATTTAGGCAGTCCTGAGTTTAATTGGTGGTCTCTATCTAGGACAACGAAGATACGTTCTAAGCGTACTTTAGTGAGTGCATTTGTAGCCTGTAGACGAACAGGTTGAGACAGATCAGCGCATTCATTCACCAGATCGTCAAAGGCGAGATTGGACGACCAAGCAAGCGCTTCAATGACAGATCAGATCAGAGCACGCATCAGCCAGCCAGATCTTGAAAGGTAGGACGACCTTCCTCAACCACGCGGCATGCGCGTGGGCTCGCACTTTTTGCACTCTACGCTCTGTACTTGTTTGTGAAAGCGCCACGTCATCGTGGTTGAAGCTGCCACGGATCACTGCCGTGGAGGGGATGTTCCACGCCACTTCCCCGCGCTTTCGCCTATGCGAAAGGAAACAAACGAGTGCAAAAACAAAAATATGAATGTATCCGCAGGTGTTCTTCAAACAGGAGATTCAAGAACCATGATCATGACATCCTTCTTCCACCAACAAACAGATTTTGTGTTGGAGCGATGATGTCCACACACTGATAAGCACTTCACACGTGTACATGTCCATCTCACAGTATTATTGATAAGAGCGCTTCGGAGTTCCTCCTTTCCACTGCGCGAACAGCAAAGAGTTACCGGGTTTCTAAACGCGGAAGAGCTACGAGGACTTGGGCTGCAGTGGCTCACGGCCTCGTAGCTACTCAAGGGTGGCATCACATGAGCGATCTGAGCAACGTGAACGTCATTCTTCAACATGCATGCATCAACATAAGCCCCATCCACCCATGGCTGACTGTGACTGCGTCACATATATGCGTCATATAAATGCGACCACCTAGTGTAACTCGTAGACGAACAGATTGAGACAAGTGAACACCATCGATGAGAAGATGGACGACCAAGCACTTGGCCACATGCGCATGTGTTTGAATATGGCCGTCTGCATGAGTTTCTGGTTTGTGGTTGAAGATGGCTTCCTGTGTCGCGTGCTGCGTGCGGCGCACGCACTTGTATCACGCGACACCAAATAGCGTGCCGGTGCACGCTCGCCCTCGCACAGCAGTGCGTCTGTGCGCAAGCAAGAGCATCAATGAAGAAGATCTGAGCGGCTTGTGCGGTCAATTGCATACTTCCTTGAAGCATAGACTTTATTTTGGAGTAAAAAAGTTATTTGGAGTAAAAAAGGAAACTGGTCTCCACTGCCTGTCAATTCCCATCGACAAACGTTACAAATTTTTCATTCAAGGCACCAAAGCGTAACCCTGGGCGTAACCCAATCGAAGGGGGTGACGTGTTCAAACACGTCATTTCAGTCAAAAACGGTTTTTGTTTTTGGTTGCACGCACACAGCAAGTCACATTGGAATTGGCAACCAAGTGCACAGATGCAGATATAGGGCGTACGACCAAATTCACGAGTGTTCCCCAAGGACTGCCGCTGGAGTTCTTCTTCTCCTGTGTGCTGGCAGGGAATCTATTAGCCCCACCAGCGTGTGTGTCGGGGCAGCTGAGACGCCAACGCGTCGATTGTCAGAGAGCGCGTGTGAAACCGGATTCGTGACGAAAAGGGGAGGGGTGACGCCAAAAGATCCCTTCAAACACGCGGTTTGCTGAAGGCCAAACGTCTTGCGTGTCACTAATTCATGTTTGCAGGTAGCTCTGCAACCTCTGGGTACAGCTCGAAATTCGCATGCTAAAATTGCGCAACATGTGTGTAGCGAGCATTTGACGGCATAAACTGTGCAGGGATGAGGCAGCGCAGATTTGGCGTGTTTCTTTTGATCAGCGAGCCTGTCAAGGTTTAATACCATCTGGCTCTTCCCTTCCAAAACGTCTTGATATTTGTAAGCGTCGCAAACACCTCGTCCAAATTTTGAGCTTCAAAACCTTGGTTTCGAGGTGATTTGAGGAGGCTTCTGTTGAAAGCAGACTGAGTTGTCGGGTGCAACGAGTGTTGCCATTCACCAACTTGGCGTGCAGTCCACACTTCCCTCCAAGCGTAAGTTCTTCCCTTCATTCCACCTCCAAGCCATCGCCGCCGCTGCCTCGCTCGCCCTTTACCCGCCTGTTCGCTGCTGCATTCCGATCGTATTCGTGCGTGAAGATGCCAGTGTTTTCTGCTGACTCATGGCGGATGCGGACGTGAATAGGCGTGTTGAAGTTCGGCAGGAGGACCCGCGTGACCTGCATGACCGAATCTGACCGCTATATGTGTTTGCCTCTTTTTATCTTCATTGCAGAACTAGCAACAGCAAAACCAACAACTATGACCGTCGATCTCACGCGCGAACAGATGAAGTCCTACTGGGCCGAGCACAGGTGCGTCTCTAGCGAATGCCGTGTGGTTCTGTCTGTTGCGATTGATTGCCTGATTGAGACTGACATTTCTGCTGTGATTGTGCTTGTTTTCCCACTACAGCTCGTCGACTACCATCGAGACCATGATGCTCGACACGAACGCCAAGACCCTGCACGAGTTGGAGATCCCCGAGATCCTCGAGAAGGCGCCAGCCATGCAAGGCAAGGACGTGCTGGAGCTCGCGGCGGGCATCGGTCGCTACACGGGCATCATCGGCCAGACCGCCAAGTCTGTCACCGCCGTGGAGTTTATCGAGGATTTCCATAATGCGAACGCCAAGGTGAACGGCCACTTGGGCAACATCACGTTCCTGTGCCAGGACGTCGTGCACATGGAGGCGGAGCCGAACTCGTTCGACGTGATCTTCTCCAACTGGATCTTCATGTACCTGAGCGACGAGGAAGTGAAGGTTTTCGCGCAGAAGGCGGTCAAGTGGCTCCGTCCAGGCGGCAAGCTCTTCTTCCGCGAATCCTGCTTCCGCCAGTCGGGCGACGTCAAGCGCGGCGTGAACCCAACCAACTACCGCCACCCAAGCTTCTACGTCAGCGCCTTCGGCTCGGTCGTCTCGGAAGAAGCCGCTGGCGTCGGTTTTTTCAACTTGGACTCCTCGAGCAGCGTTTCCGTGTACCGCAAGATCAAGAAGAACAACGGTCAGGTGTGCTTCAACTACACCAAGGTGGTCAAGGAAGGTGACGCCAGCTCGGTCGCGACGTTCCAGAAGTTCCTCGACGAACAGCAATACTCCAACAAGAGCATCACTCGCTACGAGAAGATCTTCGGCAAGGGGTACGTGAGCACCGGCGGCCAGAGCACGACCACAGAGTTCGTCGAGAAGCTCAACCTGAAGAAGGGCGAGCGCGTGCTGGACGTTGGTTGCGGCATTGGCGGCGGTGACTTCTACATGGCGCGTCAGTTTGGCGTCTCGGTCGTCGGCATCGACCTCTCGACCAACATGGTGCACCGCGCGCTCGAGACCTCGATGAGCGACACCACTACGGACGTGGAGTTTGAGATCTGCGACGCCACTGTCCGCGATTACCCAGCCGAGTCGTTTGACGTCGTGTACTCGCGCGACACGATCCTGCACATCGCCGACAAGGAAGCGCTCTTCGCCAAGTTCTTCAAGTGGCTGAAGCCTGGCGGCCGCGTGCTCATCTCGGACTACTGCTGCGGTGAGCAAGAGCAGAGTGACCGCTTCAAGGCGTACGTCGCGAGCCGCGGCTACCACTTGCTTTCGCCGTCGCAGTACGGTCGCGTGCTCGAGACTGTCGGCTTCACGGATGTCATCGCGGAAGACCGCACGGAGCACTTTGTGGAAGTGCTCAAGGAAGAGCTCGAGCGCACGCTGATCACCAAGGACGAGTTCATCAAGGAGACGTCGGAGCAGGACTTTGACGACATCGTGAACGGCTGGAAGTCCAAGCTCGTGCGCTGCGCGGACGGCGACCAGAAGTGGGGTCTCTTCATCGGCCAGAAGGAGTAAGTAAATGGTATAAACACACAGCAGTAGTAACCGAGTCAGTGCGAGCGCAAGGTCTGCGTTATGATCCTTTTTTAATGTTATAGACAGCGTCCAAATATAAAAACAGATACACAAATACACATTTTGTGATGGATCGTTCATGGTTATCTGTCAGGCGTTACGCGGGAACGAGACGCAGCTGCTCGAACGTGTGGTGGAGGTCGAGAGCGTCAGAGCTTGACGTCGGCTGCTCTTGGTCTTCGTCGCCGTCGTCATCGTCTTGGTTGGTTCGAGCGTGCAGACAGTCGTTACTCTGGCCTTGCTCTGGTGGCGCCAATGATTCGTGTTGTGCAAAAATGCTGAGCAGGTGCTTGAGCACTGCGTCGTCCAGCTCCCAGCAGCAATTCTAAGCTCTCTCTGTCTTGATTGTCGCTGTATTCAACAGGAGCAGCTGTGTCTGCCCTCCTCAATTGATCTCCACCCGCAGTACTGTCTTGCTGTTGCTCCTCTGCTGTCTACGTCGCTAGAAGCTCGTGCAGGAGCGCGTCGCCAAACTCGAATGCACCACTGCCACCAGAGAAGCTCTTCGTGTCTACGCGCTGGAACGCGTCTGCGAGGTCCACACCTAGCTCCACCTCCGCGTAGTAATCACTGCATGCATAATCAGAAACCGCGCTTGCACCACCAGCGAAGAGCTCATCGCCGTCCACTGCGAGGCCGAACGTGAGCATCTGCTGTTTGAATCCTGCCTGATTGAGCTTGTTAGAGGCTCAAAAATGGGTTCAAAATGCAAATCTTTTCTGTTTTTCACAAAAGTGTAGCCATCTATTTTTGTATCCATACAACTGTCTCATGGCTGGTTATCTTGTTTGGCTGTTACATTTTTCCATACAATCGCCATCATTCGCACTCAGAATGACTCGGCAAACACGTCGAGACGCGGTCCGCCCACGTTTCCACTCGCGTTCAACGCCGCCACTTGATGCTTCACGCGCTTCGTGAGCCTCTTGTTGGCGCAGATGAACACAGCGACGCACTCACCATGCTGCTGTGGGTGTGAGAAAGAGACCCCAACCCCCATGAAGAGAGCGCGCCAATCAGGTCGAGCGTGGTGCAGTTCCACCACGTGCTTAAAACAGCAATAATCCCAGCGCAGGCTTCCCGAGGTGTCGCCGTCGCCAGCGGACGTCAGGTGCAAGTGAATCTTCATCGCGCTCTGGTACTTGGCGTGCGACAACACGTCCTGGAAGTCGTCGAGGATGTCCAGGACCCACTGCAGCTGGTGCACTTTCCGCGTGGACCAGACAAATACCAGCTTCTCGGGCAAAGTCTCCCCTGAAGCTGCTGCGCCAACAGCATCACCAGTATTATCGCGTAGCTCCTGGCGCCAGGTGTGGAGAATGTAGCGCAGTGAAGACAGGAACGGGGTCACGCCGATGCCCGCAGCGACGAAGACCACCACTCGGTAGCGCACAAAGAGCGCAGTGGACGTGCCAATTGGCCCATTGACGCGCACAGCGAGCGCAGTTTTCTCCCGAACGACCTGAGCGGCAAGCGCGCACGTCCAGTCACCTACCTGCGCGATGTGCAGCTGCACGAACTCGTCATGCGGCGCCGAACTGACGCTGAACGGATGCCACTCGAGCCGCGAGATCGACGGCACCTGCACAAACACAAACTGAGAATCGCAAGCAAGGTGAGCCATGTGGATGCCAGCCTGCCATCGTCAACGAGTGGGTGGGTGTACGCAACCTACCATTCCAGGCTTGAGCTTGGTCTCGAATACCATGGGCTTGGTGAGTTTCAGGAGCACAGTGTCGCTCTGGACGTCAAAGTCGATGACGCGCGTCTCGGAGAACGCGATCTTGCGCCGCTGTCGGCGCTCGCGGATGTACAGAATCAAGGGAACGAGCAGCCAGTACGGGGCTTGAAGCGCCCCCACCCAGCCCGCCGATCCGTGGATCTAGCAAAACAGAGAGGTCTCAACATTAGCTTAGCTTCAACAGCTCATGGAATATAAGAACAGCACGTACCAGAAGAAGACCGATGAACGGTAGGAACGCCATGTGGACGATGAGGAACGCCTGGTACGAGCGGTCTCGCACACACGGAAAGCAGAACGGAGTTGCCACGAACACGCACAGCAGCATGAGCAGACCCGTCCAGATCGGTAGCTGGACGAGCAGCTCCGACAAAGGAGCTTCACGTAGAAACTGGTGGTGGTGGTACGCTGAGTGCTCCCAGTCCGCCATCAAGCAGGTCCGAATCATGAAAAGGATGCAAATCCACGCAAGCGAGTGCACAGTTGATGCTGCGAGCACCACGGCACCGGCGAGTTTGTGGAACGCCACGTGCTTCTCGATCGGCGTGTTGATGATGCTGGAAACATGTCCAGAAGACTCGAGTTTCGCTCTCAGCAGCAGCAGCGAGCGGACTCGCGTGACGCTGTGGTAGCAGATGAAGAGCAGCGCGAGCACGGCGTTGATCAAGACGCACTCGGCGCTACCCTTGGCGACCCCGGGCCAGAGCCACACGGCCGAGTCCCGCGGGTAGCATGAGAAGCGCAAGACGAATCCGAGACAGTTGACTCCAAAGTAGATTGTGAGCCACGAGAGACACGTTCGAAAACGAAGCCAGGAGGTCTTGAGCTTCTTGAGCACTGGAGACCTCGGTTGTCTGATGGATTCATTGTTCGTAGTAGGATTAGATAGTTCTGAGCCGAGTTGATCGCGACCGTGCGCTTGATGATACTCTGCCGTTGGAGTCGAAGCATGCTCGTCCAGTGTCTGGAAGAATTTACCAAACTCTTCTTGGTCAAATGGAGAGACCTCCACGCAACGGTCCGTAGGTGGTGCGCGTTGTGCTCGAGTGGTGCTGGAGTCGCTAGGACTGTCCATTTTCAGGAATGATCAACGTGAGAGAGGTAGCAATCCATGCTTATAGTGCCCCAAGTGATGAAACAGAACTATGCAGCAATAATGAAAGGAGGCGCGGACACCATCAAACTAATAAGCGATTCTCAAAAGCACATCAATCAATCAGCTATATCTCAATTTCGCGTTCTTCTCCATCAATTTTCAATTTCTGATGGGGGCTTCTTCCCTAAAAACTCAACATGCCTTTTATCTACAAGTGTACCTACCATATCGAACACAGCGTCTGCTGGTCTTCGCTTTCACGTTAATTACGACGCGCGCGATTGATTCATCAGTCTCGAGAGGTTGTCCTGGAACTCCTTCTCGATGCTCTCCAGACTCTCCTGGCGCTGTCGCTTCAGCAGCGCAATCTGCTCGTCAATGGTCAACGTCGCCGTCTGCTGCCGAGGCTGAGGCTTCGTTCGACCATTCTCGTCTTTCAAAAGCTGATCCAGCGACAGGTGGATCACATCAGTGTGACTCGGACGCATGATCACAAGTTTCGAGGACGATTTCTTTCGGAACGATGGGGCATCATCAAAGCTGAACATCTCGTCGCCATCGTCACCGCTTGTCGCGGCCAAGCGGGAACCACTCATTCTCGAACCATTGACACCGCCCTGTTGCTGGAGCTGCTGCTGGAACTTGCGTCTCCACTTGGCAGATTCTTCTTGTCGAATCTTGTCCACTCGGCTCTGCAGCGACTCGAAGCGCAGCTGCAGGTCGCGATGCAGCGTCTCCACTTCGATGCTGGCATCGCGACCAAAGTTCGTCGCGGGGTCCCAGCGCAGGTAGTAGCGTGTCCAAAAGTGCAGCGCTTTGATGGCGCAGCACGGGATGATCACGTCTTCGAACGAGCCCATCTTGCCGATGCGGCTCTGCTCGTCGCTCTCGGACGCCAAGTCGGCATCGGACGCATTCCACATCCCCTCTGCAGCTTCCGACGCCCGTCCGCCCATCGGTGTGAACAAGGACGACAGCGACGGTCGAGTCGGGGGCGTCGCCGGAATGAGAGGCGATGCCGGCGCTGGAACCTGCGATAGCGGCGGCGATCGAGGTTGGGACGGCGGCGGTGGTGGCGGTGGCACAACAGATCCAGTGGACGACTGGAAGTTCGTCAGTGCGGAAGCCTCCACCTGCTGCGGAAAAGAGAACCCCGAGTCCAAATCGCGGATGATTTTGTAGAAGCACGATGACCTATTCTCCATCATCAAGTCACTCGAGTCTTCCTCCTCTTCTTCTTCGCTGTCGAAGTCATCGTGGATCCGTCCGTCTTTGCCCGCGTCTTCTTCTTTTGCACCAACGACCAGCTCCTCGTGCATATCGTGGATGAATTCGTCCAAGTCGCCTCTGTCAACGTGCTCGCGGGGTTCCGAGTTGTCGCTTTCGTATCCATCCGAAGACAAACAGCCGCTCAGCTGAGACGAGCTGTCTGTGTGGACCGACGAGCCCTCATTCGCATAGCGTCTCTGGACTTGCTCAACTTTTTCGGCATTGAACTGTTCAGAGCCGCTATCGGTGGACGACTTGACTGGGATCTCATAGCACTGGCGTGTTGCTGTCACACTCGACTTCCACTTCTTTCGTGGAGCTTCGTGTGGATGGTAGAATGGGTTCTCGATCACCGCGCGGTCGATCGTGTTCATGTACGTCCAGAGTGACACAGTCGGGTGGTTTGACTCCTCATGAACACGCACTCTCTCTGAATTGTACAGGAACGTACCAAAGCGACACGAGTACAAATGGTCGAGAATCAGGATCAGGTATCGCTCGTTGAACTGGAACGAGATGGGGAACTGCGTCAGGATCTGGTAGACGCAGTCAATCCACTGGAGAAACACTGGCGAGATCTCGGACGACGCGTTGCTGAGCCCATGACCCGTGCGATCGCGGAACTTGTGCCCAAAGCTGCACCACTCCTTCTCAATCAGCACTTGAAAGCCCTGGACCGTGCGATAGTACGGATCCATCATTAGCTGCGCGAGACTCGTGAGCTGCGCCGTGCGATCCCATCCATCGCTGCAGTGGATCAGCACACTAGACTTTTGCTCCTTGACGAGACGAACGATCTCGACAGCAGACTCGAGGATCTTTGACGTGTGCTCCATCCAATGAGTCGAGTCAAGGTGGTCGAGCCATTTCTCATTGTTCTGCTTCCCGACGCACAAGTCCAGTAGTCTGTTGTAGCTCTTTCGCATCGTGTGGATGTTCTCGATCCCCATAAAGATCAACTTGCATTCAGTGAGCACCAGCGACGACTCGATCGCCTCCAAAAGCTGCACGCGGTCGCTGCTTGTGTCGTCGTCATCACCGTAGGCACTACCGGCACTCGTTGGCGCGCCAATTGAATTGAAATTGTTCTCGAAATCACTTGTAAGGGCTGGAGAGCCAACCACCGTCGACGTTTCTACAGCAGCAGCGGCAGATGCGACCATATCAGCGTACTTCAGTGATGCGGTGGCATGGCGCGTCTCGTAGTGATCCGTGAGCTCATAGCCAGCACGACCCACGGTCTTCTGCGCGACCGCATTCTTCCACGGGCGAGCGTCAATGATAACCAATTTGCTAGACGACGGGTTCGCGGCAGCAATCGCTTGAATCAGAAACACGTCTTTGTCGCACTGCTTCTGACTTAGCCCCACGAGAGGCTGGCTGCTTCGGCAAATCACGGCACCTGTATGGATATCTCGCCATGAGAGCACTGGGATGCGTCCTTTCGATCGGAACTTTGCCGCAACAGACAACACACTGTCGGACACAGTCGCAGGGACAGCATACAGCGACGGGTACGTCTGACAAACGCCATACTTCTGGTTGCTTTGGCTGATTCGCCAGCGACTCGAGGAAGACACGCCCATGCGCTGGAACTCCGCCACGGGATTGTACACTTTCCAACCGTCTTGCACGCCGTCAAAGATCTCCATCGACAGCTTGGCAAACTCCTCTTGCGGACCCGATGGTTCGCCGAACGCGTACTGTCGAATCAAAGAGTACGTGCGGTCGAAATTGCTGAACGTCTGCTTCGAAACCAATCCGCTGAAGAAAAACTGCACGTGTCGAAAGTCCTTGCAGACAATGTCGAGCATGCCGCTATCGGTCTCCGCCATCTCTTTCTTCTTCAAGCGCTCGACAGAGACAATGTTGATCGCCTGGTAGGCGTGCACCGCTTCACTGTGGAAATCGCTCGCGTACGGCAGCTCGTCTTCCTTCACGTTGTTCTTGGCATTGACACTCAGGTCTGCCGAGAAGCGTGGGTCCCCGGAATCTCGATCCGTGTCGCTCTTGACATCGCCCATCGCGCCGACGTACGGGCTGAACACGATGCGGTAGTTTGTAATGTACAGCGTCCCCAAGTGGTCCACGCGCTCCATGAAGTGGATCCGGACGTTCTCGCTGCACACCAAGCCGACTTCCCCCGGAAGTGTCTGCATGCGATAGTCCTGACTCGCGTCGTCGCTTTCGTGGTCTCGGTCGTCGTACAGGTGGTCCGTGTTCCCAAACTGCGCCGAGAGACGGCGGTTTGTGGGACCCGCCATATCACCAACTGTGCGGCTTCGATGCACCGGCGGCTGGAAGAACATACCGCTTGCGTGGGCAACTGACTCGGTCATGGCGCGCGCCTTGCGTCTCTGCGATGGGAGACTTCCGCGGCGCGGCAGCTGATGATGGGCGGCATTGTGACCTGTAATCGAATCGCGGGGTCCTTGAGGGAAGAGCAAGTACGTTTCATCTTCTGCCTGCTGCTGCATCAGCTGCTCCTGCATCCTCTCTTCGACCATTTTCGCGTGCGCTTTCTTCGCCGCCACGCAGCACTTTTCGCAGACGCGCACGGGCGTGAGGAAACCCGCCGCGGCCAACGGGATTCTCGTCGAGGAGCACGCGTCGCAGAACACGTTCCCGCATCGACGACAGTGGTGCCGCCGCAGCACGAGCGAGAACGACGAGTGGCAGCCGTAGCACTTCTCCGCGAGGCTGTCGGGTATCCACGGCACGCTCTTCTTGCGCTGGTGCTGCGGACGCTGCTGCTGTTGGTTGTTGTAGTGCTGGTTCAGGTACTGCCCTTGCTGACTGTGTGGGGAGCTCGCCACGAAGAACGCATCCCCGCTCGCGGTGGACCCCGACTTTCGAGACGACGACGACATGGTCGACGGCGACGCGGCCATAAACCTTGAAGCCTGCGGCGCAGAAGTTGAAGGCGCGATATACGAGCTGCTGTTGCTGCTGTTGTTGACGTTGCTGCTGGGGTTCCTCGACGCGCTTTGCGGTGTGGATGTCGTCGTCGCGCGTCGATGCGAAGAAGCCGCCGACGAGGGCGTGGCGGACGAGGTGATCGTCACCGGAGACGTGGAGAAGAGCGACATCGCCTCCTGCTCCGTGCACGTCGTCGTCTGTATCGGAATGGGCCGCGGCCGCGTGACGCCCGCAAAGTCGATCGGCGTCTGGAATGTGCCGCCGCGGTGGTGGTTCATCTTGTTGTCTCGTTTCGCTCTCGCTGTCTACCTGTCTACCTGTCTGCCGGTTGAGCACGTCGGGGCGGAACGAAGAATGGAAGAGAGAGTCCGGAAGGCACTCGGAAAGAAGGGGGAAGTTTTTGTACCCGTGTAGGTTCGATCGATCAATCGTTCTGTGAGTGAGTGAATGAGTGAATGAGTGAATGAGTGAATGGTGGGACTCGCCACGACGGTTTTGACAGTTCAAGCTGATCGATTGCCGGTCGGTCTGTATCGCGGATGGCGCTACTCACAGCAGTGCGAGCGAGTCGTTGCGGTCGGCCGCGCGCGCCGTGAGGTGGACAGACAGACAGTTAGCAGTCAGCACACGTACGTGATGAATGAGGACGACCGTGTGCCGCTTCCAGTGGTTGATGGCTGCTGCTTCCGCGCTCGAGCTCGCTCGTTCTGTTCCTTCTTCGTTCTTCGCTTGACTCAGTCAACTCAAAAGGGAAAAAGAGGAAACAACAAGGAGACGGTGGTAAACCCATTCAAAAGCGCTGATTCTGTACCGTCTCGACTCGCTGAATTGGTTTTATACCTACAAAGTAAACAGAGGATACAGACACAACCAGAAACGTACTTAAATGGGTAACTAGAGCTTCAGATTGTGAAGCGAGTCGGCATGGAAAACACAATCTGGTATCGGAAGCAGTCTTTCGATGCCATTTCGATCGAACATATTTATTTGATCGAGCATTTGGGAGGGTGTTGCCGCCGCACTCCATAAGACCACTGTCAACAATATGAAAATGGATTTGGCTGCTCAAGCTCGTCTGGCTCCCTCGTGGCTGCCTTGGCATCGGTGAGTTTCAGAATGTGTCTCTCCATTGTGGTTGCCAGGTCTCTCCTTTTGTTCTCTGCCCAGCAATTTTTGCAGACACGCACGGTCTCTTGGGTGTGACTCTCGTGGCGTTCATGATTCAATCGTTTTCATTTGTAGTTCATTGCTTCCTTCCCTTGAGGTCAGAGTGCCAGCTTGCCAGCTCAATGTGGTCTAATTCACTGGATGTGTGACATGATACACCTCACTCGAAAATCGATTCTGGAAGCTATTTCAGCCACATGCTGACACTGGCGGCTGTGGAGTATGGTATGGGAAATTAGGTGTATGGGAGGAACCATCCAGGCTAGCATGTTGCTGCCATGTAGCCATAATCTAGATAGACATAACGGTCAGTCTGCCAATAAGCACTCCATTCTGTCATCTCATGAAGGCATCTTCCATTGAATTGAACAGTGCCAAGCCATCTGTCAGCCCTAATTTTATGACTACTCGCTGGCTTATCAAAATTTTAATTTATGGCTACCAGGCCAGACACGTTTAGCACGGTAGTCACAATTTATAAGTTAAAAAGGTAAAGTTTTGAAATTAAAAATAGTTGTTTGAGCTATTTAATTTTATGACTGACGAAGGGCTGGCAAAAGTGCTCGTCCTAAAAAATTAGAAGAAATTTACTTACTAATCGGGTTCTGGAATTTGCCATTCTTTACAGATTCCAGAAACCGACGTTTAAGCCTCTCTTATTTTATGCCAGCTGAAAGGTCCCCTCTCGAAAGTGCTATTGGACGCCTCCATCATTTGCAAGAGGGTTTAACTCAATTTTGGCTCACATGGCAGTTGTGAGTGTTGTTGTCGATGCGCCTGCTTGGATGTGTGCGACAGACAGAGACTCTGATAAAGATCATTATTCCCACAAGCAAGCAGCCACCAAGCAGAGGCTGAAGAAGGAGCAGCCATCACAGTCACAGTGCATTGCGTGCTCTCATTTCTCTCGTCACTTCCAGATTCGCCCTGGCCCACGCGCAAGACCCTCCTCCTCCTCTCCTCTCCTCTTCCTTCGCAAGATGAAGAAGCCGACGTCCGACCACACGCCTCACGCGTCCGAGGAAGAGCTCTTCGCAGACACGAGCGGCACCACGGTCGACGGATTCGCGACCGCCGCCACCCCCATCACTGCGCCGCAGATACCACCAACAGTAAACACATCGGCATCAGCACAGCCACTTGCGCCATCTTCAATTGCAAGAGACGTTAGTCAAGTTGAAGACACGGGAAGCCGACCCAGCGGCAGCAGCAGCGAGGGCGAAAGCGAAGACGACGAGAGCTTCGACGAGTCGGACTACGCGGCGAGCCAGCAGCAGCAGCGCATGCAGGACATGTACCGCTCGATCTCGCCGCGCACGCGCACGAGTCGCGACAGCTTCACGTACGACGACGAAGACATCACGGAGATGAACGCGCGCGAGCAGGAGCTGCTCGTCGGCATCCAGGAGCTCCAGCGTCAGCTGTCGATGGTGCAGATCCAGACCGAGAAGTCGCAAGAAGAGATCCTGCCGCCCGTGGCGGACTCGCGCCGCCGCTTGATCATGGTCTCGAACCGTCTGCCGATCTCGTTCCAGAAGAACGAGACCACGGGCGAGTGGAGCTTCAAGATGAGCTCGGGCGGTCTCGTGACCGCGCTCAACGGTATCCGCGACGAAGTACCGTTCATCTGGATTGGCTGGCTCGGCGAAGAGATCGCGCACGAAGACCAGAACAAAGTGCGCGAGAAGCTCGCGAAGGAGTTCAACTGCGTGCCTGTGTTCCTCTCGAAGGAGATCGCGTCCCGCTACTACAACGACTTCAGCAACGACATCCTCTGGCCGACGTTCCACTACGTGCCGCTGCCGCTTTTCAAAGCCGGCCAAGAGAAGAAGTTCGACTTCCGCCTCTGGGACGCCTACAAGCTCGCGAACAAGCTCTTTGCGCAGGCTGTGAACCAGGTGTACCGTGAGGGCGACTACGTCTGGGTGCACGACTACCACCTCATGAACCTTCCGTCGCTGCTGCGCAAGCGCCACCCAAAGTGCAAGATCGGCTGGTTCCTGCACACGCCATTCCCGTCGTCCGAGATGTACCGCACGCTGCCGGTGGGCAAGCAGATCCTCGAAGGGCTCTTGGGTGCGGACCTGCTGGGTTTCCACACCTACGATTATGCGCGTCACTTCCTCTCAGCGTGTGCGCGGATACCTGGTGCATCGTCAACGCCCAAGGGGATTGAGTTTGAAGACCACTTCTCGTCAGTGGGCGTGTTCCCGATTGGAATCGACCCGGAGCATTTCGAAAACATCCTGGAAACCGAGGCGACGCAGAACCGAATCAAGGAGCTCTGTGTCAAGTTTGCGGGCTTCAAGATCATCATTGGCGTCGATCGCATGGACTACATCAAGGGCATCCCGCACCGCATGCTCGCGATGGAGCGCTTCCTCGCAGCGTACCCTGAGCGCCGAGAGAACGTGGTGCTGATCCAGATCGCGGTGCCGTCGCGCACGGGCGTGCAAGAGTACCAGGAGCTCGCTGCGAGTGTGAATGAGATGGTTGGACGCATCAACGGCCGATTCGGCACGTTGCAGCACTCGCCAGTGCACTACATCCACCAGTCTGTGACGCCGACCGAGCTAGTCGCGCTCTACAACGTTGCGGATGTGTGTTTGGTGACGTCTATTCGCGATGGCATGAACCTCGTGAGCTACGAGTACGTCATGTGCCAGAGCAAGCCGTGCGAAGGGCGACGCGAAGGACCGGGCGTGCTTGTGCTCAGCGAGTTTGCTGGCAGCGCGCAGTCGCTCAGTGGCGCGATCCGCGTGAACCCGTGGAACAACACGGACATGGCGAACGCGCTGGAGTACGCGCTGACGCTGCCTGCGATGGAGCGCGAGTACCGACAGACGAATTTGTACCGCTACGTGAAGACCCACACTGCGAGTTTCTGGGGCAAGAGCTTCCTCACGGATCTCGAGTACGCGTGCTCTCGACCAACGTCCAGCAAGAAGCTCGTGAAGCTCCCGACGATGGACTTGATCAACGCGTACAGCCGCAGCAAGAAGCGCATTATCGTGCTGGACTATGAAGGAACGCTGCTGGACGAATCGCACCAGCGCTCGACGATTGCGCCGCCAAAGGCGTTCGTGAAGCGCATCATTGAGAGTCTCGCAGCGGACAAGAAGAATACGGTGTTGCTGGTGAGCGGCCACGAGCGCAGCGTGATCGGCAGCTGGCTGAATGACAAGCGTGTTGGCGTCGTCGCCGAGTCGGGCTACTACTACCGACTGCCGCATGAGAACGAGTGGGAGATGATGGCGGAAGACA
The DNA here is from genome assembly GCA_023333705.1 of Globisporangium viniferum. NCBI lineage: Eukaryota > Oomycota > Peronosporomycetes > Pythiales > Pythiaceae > Globisporangium > Globisporangium viniferum. The sequence goes on along the minus strand of JAASFI010000030.1, from coordinate 28,922 downwards.
TGGACCCGTCGTGGAAGCGCGTGGTGCGACCGATCATGCAGTATTTTACGGAGCGCACGCCCGGCAGCTACATTGAAACGAAGGAGAGCTCGCTGACGTGGCACTATGGCGAGACCGACCCGATCTTTGGTCCCATGCAGGCGCGCGACATGCAGATCAACCTGGAGGACGTGCTTTGCAACTTGCCGCTTGAGGTGATCCAGGGCACGAACCGCGTGGAAGTGCGTCTGCAGGGCATCACGAAGACCGTGATCATTGAAGAGATCCTGAAGCAGTTCTACCACGCGCAGTCGCCTGCGAACACGCCTGGTGCTCGCTCGTATGGCGGTGCAGTGCCAGCTGCGCAGCAGTCTGCGAAGCAGCACAAGGAGCAGCAGCAGCAAGTGGACTTTGTGTTTTGCGCGGGCAACGGCCTGGAAGACGACGACCTGTTCACGTTCTTCACGGAGCACCAGGAGCTCGCGAAGAAGAAGAACGACGCGCAGTCGGCGTCCAAGGCGTCCAGCGCGCCGCCGGCGGCTCCTGCACCGGGCGGGCTGCCTCCGCTCCCACCTGCGCCGCCCGTGGAGTTTGCGGACGCGACCACGATCATGGCGTCGGCGCTCTCGAGCCGTGCGAACGTGTACACGTGCCACATTGGCGCCAACAAGACCGAGGTGAGTCTGGTATTGTTGATTGGAGCCATCTGTCGGGTGATCATCGTCTGACTCATTTGTGTGTGTGTGTGTTGTTGTTGTGCTGTTTTGTATAGGCGATGTATCACTTGGAGCGACCAACAGACCTTCTTCGCGTGTTGCGAGGTACGTTCAGCCCACCGTTGGTTGCTCTTCCCGCATCGCATCTGTTTCTGGCAGCAGGGTTGTCTGACTTGGTGTTTCTGAATCTCTTGTGGAATTGCAGCTTTGTCGGCGCAGAGTCGCGAGGGGTTCGTCATGCAGGACGACACCATCGATCCGCTCGCTGGCCCTGCCACGGGGGGGACGTCTCCGCCGTGAAGCAGCAGTTGAGTCGAGTGGCTCTGAATGAGTGAGCATATGTTGGTTGCATCGTTTCAACATCGTGGTTGTAAGTGCGTGAGTGTGAAAAGGATTTTTATCAGGTTCATGTCACAGTGAATAATCATTTAAGCCCCCAGGAGAGGCACTATTCTTTCATCCTTGTGAGTCCCCGTCATGCTGGCTGTAATCATCCGTTGGAGAGGAAGGGCTGGGGGTTTGGAGGGAACTGGCGACCCGAGTTGAGTCGACTGGACTACTGGACGCTCACGAAATATAGTGTTTCACGGGTAGTTTTCAAAAGCAATCTCTCAAACGTATCCTTTATAAAACTAGGGGTATTGAATTACAAAGGCATCTCGCCGCGGCTATTTCCGGCATCGCAGCTGATAACCCGTGTCTGCCGTGCGCCTCCAGCCTATCTCGTCCCATATTCTCCAGTTCGTTCCGTCGGTCAAGCTGGCGCTGAACTGGCCCGAACTCTACGCTCGCCGTCCAACTGGAGTCAAACGCCGCTTGCTCTCATCATCAGGCTCAACTCGCCCGTGTCCGCCCCTGCCCCACCGCACCGGCGCGCGCGCCTTTTGCCGATTCAGTTCACTCCGCAATCCGCGCTCTCACGTGTTCAAGTCAGTCCAGCTCGCCCGCCACCTTCCCCAGACTCAAGAAAGATGTGCCCGCTCCGCTACATCCTGCTGCTGCTGTCGCTGCTCGTGGCCATGATCGGGCTCTCGCAGGCCATGTCGGAGCAGGAGATGTCGGCGATCACGGATGGCGCCGAGGACGAGGAGGAGAAGAGCAAGCAGCAGCAGCAGAAGACCGCCTTCCGCACGCTCGTCGATATGCTCAACGGCAAGTACCTCTACGACGCCTACAAGACCAGCCAGATGCGCGTCAAGTCGGCGTAGAGCGCTTGCTTCGTCAGTTTTTTATTATCCAAGTGAAAGAAGAGCCAAAGAGGCGAGTGAGTGCATGGACCGAAATGCGATAGCCTACAACTATCGATGATTCAAGCCGCAAGCGTGGACGCGTGCGCTCACCCCTGCCCGCCCTCCATTCGTCTTGGCATCGCTTCTCTTCAGTCACGCGCATGTGTATAGATGACGATCATATTGTATTTCCTTATTTGCTTAAGTTTTGATCTTTGGAGCTAATGTCCAGGAAGTGAACGAATATAACCCGCATTAGCCTCTTGTGAATTCTCAAAAGCATTCTCTTTATTTGATTTTGTTGTTGTCTAACTATCATCTAATGCTGGATACCCAGCTTTTTCTCATTGCTTCTCCGTCAAAGTCCACATGGACGTGGTGGCGGATGCCTCTTCCTCTATATACAAATCTCTTCTTCGTGTCCTTTGTCAATCAGATACTGACGCACGCCGCTTCAGAAAATCCATCGCGCGTGTTGTTTTCTTGACCATTGTTTAGTCTAGCATCGTCTCATACTATCCAAACTTGGCTAAAGGATTAAGCACGCTGGCACGAGTTGCCCGAGCTGATGACCACCGGCTCGTTCGCAGACTTCTCCGTGAGCGGCACGATCTCCTCGTCCTGGCGCATGGACTCGCGCTGCGGGTCGGTGAGCGTCACCTCGTAGCGCGGTGCGCCGTCGTCGTCCACCGCTTTCTGCTTGCCCTGCACGATGTGGTGGAGCAGCATGCCCTCGGCGTCGTCGATGCCCTTGAGCAGCTCCGCCACGGTCTCCTGGTCCTGCACGTCGCGGTTCACGAGGAAGTTCTCGCGCAGCGCCACGCGCGCCTGCGTGATCGCGTAGTCGTCGCCGCGGAACGCCTGGCGACTCGCGCGCAGCAAGCGGCGGTATCCGCCCAGCACCTGCAGTCTCGACGCGCTCATGCTTCTCCAATTGTAGTACTTCTCACTCGTTCACGTGATCCTTCCATTCCATTCGCGAAAATAGCTGCGGGCTACTATTGGGATGCACTCCTGCATTTTTCTGGCAATAATTTTCCGCAGTAACCCTCGCAGCGTAACTGCAGCGTAACCCAAAAGAGCCACTAACAGAGGGAATCACGGTACGGACGAATACAGTGAACCTCTCATTCAGAAACGTCGCCTGTGTCTTGCGAGTGACATCATCCCAGTCAATCAGCGGTAGCTTCAGTGGTCCCTTCTCCAGCAGATCCGATCCAATCGTCATCCCATTCATTCGCCCATTTCCCCCCTCTTCAGCCAGAAGGAGAAGCTCAGCACACGCGCCTCAGAACTCATCATGGACGCTCTCGTGGCTCTCGCTGGGGGAGACGTGCGCATCGTGATCGGCGCGGCCGTGGTGCTCGCCACGCCGCTGCTGCTCGTGCTCTCCGGCGCGCTCAAGCCGCGCAACAAGGCGCTCGTGACGCTGCAGCCGCCGGCGGTCGAGGGCGGCAACCCGCCGACCGTGCACCTGCCGTTCGTCGAGAAGGAGTCGCTGTCGCACGACACACGCCGCTTCCGCTTCGCGCTGCCGACGGAGAAGCACGTGCTCGGTCTCCCGGTGGGCCAGCACATCTCGCTGCGCTTCACGGACAGTGAGGGCAAGCTCGTCATGCGCTCGTACACGCCCGTGAGCTCGGACGACGCGCTCGGGTACGTCGACCTGGTGATCAAGGTGTACTTTAAGGACGTGCACCCAAAGTTCCCGGACGGCGGCAAGATGTCGCAGCACCTCGAGTCGCTCAAGATTGGCGACACGATCGAGGTGTCGGGACCAAAGGGCAAGCTGTCGTACATGGGCAAGGGCGAGATCCACATCAAGCACCGCGTGCGCGACCCGGCGCCGGAGATCCGCGTGGCCAAGAAGATCGGCATGATCGCCGGCGGCACGGGCATCACCCCCATGCTACAGATCATCCGCCGCGCGCTCCAGAACCCAGAGTACGTTTGTTTGCTTGTCACATGCTGTTGTTGAGTTGATTGCTTATGTGCAGCTACGTGTGGGGTAATCATCGACTAATGCTGTGGATGCGCTTTTGCTTGCTTGTCATTTGCGATAGTGACAAGACCGAGTTCTACCTGCTCTTCGCGAACCAGTCGGAGCAGGACATCCTGTGCCGCGAGGAGATCGACGCCATGGTCAAGAACCACGCGAACGTGCACGCGCACTACACGGTGGACCGCGCGGGCGACGACTGGAAGTACTCGGTGGGCTTTGTCAACGCCGAGATGATCAAGAAGCACCTGCCGGCGGCCGCCGCAGACGTGCAGATCTTCATGTGCGGCCCGCCGCCGATGCTCAAGTTCGCCGTGCTGCCAGCGTTAGAAGAGCTCGGCTTCACGCCAAACCAGCACTTCAGCTTCTAAGCTACACGCACACACAGGTCAGAGGTTTGCGAAAGAGTTTGTATGGATGAACAGGAAGGACGCTCTGCTCTTTTGGATGTCGATTATAGTTGGTTTGCTGCTGCTATTGCGCGACCCTTCTAACAAAATACACTCGCTTCGAACTCTCTCCAGATCTAACCATACTGATCACCTCTTCTTTGGCGGAGACAGCAGCTTGTTGTGCGCCGAGGACGCGCGGAAGCCCTCGCTGGTGCCCAAGCCTGGGATGTCTTCGTCCGACGAGTCGTTCAGACTGTCCTTGACTTTCTTCTTAAGCACGCGCTTCTTCTTCTTGTCCTGCGCCAGGATCACCTGCGTCGACGCCTTCTTCACGCGGTCACGGCTCAGCGCTTCCTCCGGGTCGTCCAGCATCATGCCGCCGCCATTCCCACCATTCACTGCGTCGTCGTGCTCCATCTCTTCGCGCGTGAGCCCGTCTCCAGGCAACGCGATGCGCTGGTTGTATGGACGCGAGACGAGCATGTCGCTATCCGCAACTTCAGAAATCGACGAGTTGGCTCCTCCAAATCCAAGACCAAGACCTGCTGCTGCGGACGCTGCTGCGATTCCTCCTCGCATTGTACCCAGTCGTGCCAAATTGCTCGCGCCTTCTTTCTTCTTCCCACTCGTAAATGAGGAGCTACTACCCGCCTGCTGCGTGGACGTCAGTACGCCTCCAGCCGCAGTTGCCGCCTTGATCTGGTTCAGCAGCCGCACGAGCGTCATCTCGCTCTCCTGGAGCGCATCGACGATCATCTCGTCCGTCACGACGACCACCTGATCGTCGTCGCGTACGCACTCGAGCTTGTCGACCAGGTGCTCGACGCCCGCCTTCACGCCGATGAGCACCTTCGCCAAGCGCTCGTACTTGAGTTTCGCGCGCTCAAGTTTGGCGCTCGCAAGAACCAGATTCTGTTCATAGTCGTCGACCATTTTCCGGCGATGACCACCTCCCGAGCCGCTGTACTTGAGCTCTTCGACCCGCGACTTCAGGTTGTTGTGCTCCACCTGGAGCTGCTCGAGACGCGCCTGGTTCTCCTTGGACAGGTTGATGAGGTTGTCGGTCGTGCTCTCTTGGCTCGTGATCTTCTGGATCACTTCGTTCACGTCGCTCACGCCCGTGGCTTCCTTGATCTTGCGGAACGCGCTCTCGAAGATGTCGATCTTGCTGCGGTGCTCTTTCTTCTCCTCGACCGCCATGCCCTGCTGCATCACGGTCATCGCGAGCGCGGACTTGAGGTGCTTCTCTTCCTCGCCAGTGAGATCGCCCGACTCCTTCGCGACCACGTCCGACTTCTGCTTGTCGCGCTTGTCGAGTCGCTGATTCATCTCGAGGCGGATCTTCACGTACTGCTGCTTCTCGCGGAGCTCCTTCTCGCGCTGCCGCTTCTCGTCCTCGTACTGACCGCGCGCCTTTTCGAGCTCCTGCAGGATCATCTCGCGCGCATGCGTGGCATCTGAAGAGAGCAGCACGAGCTCCTCGTAGTCGTGCTGCTTGGCTCCCAGAGCGCGCTCGATCGCTGCGAGTTGGTTGTCAAAGCCGATGCGCTCCTCTTTCAACCGCTTCACGATCTGCTCGTACGTTTTCCGGATACTCTGCGCCTCGTTGTACTTGATCATGGCTTTGTCTAGTCGGTTCTCGAGCATCCGGATCTTCCGCGTCTCGGGGGTGTCCTCGAGACTCGGCTTCTTGGACTCGAGCTCCAGGTCTTTCACTTCGTCCTTGAGCTCCTCGAGCAGCGCGCTCTGCGACTGCATCTTGTGCCGAACGTCATCGTGCTGCTTGCGCACTTTGTTGAGCTGCACCACCACCTGCGCGAGCTCGTCGCTGTCGTCACCACCGATCATCACCGCGCCAGTTGCTACGAGAGCCGAAGACCCGCCCGCCTGCATCATCCCCGAGCCTGCGCTCGTGCGCTTGATGTCCGCGAGCTGTTTCCGCAGCTCGCGGTTCTCGTTCTTGAGCTGCCGGATGTAGTCCTTGTTCGTGTTCTTGTTCGTCTCGAGCAAGTCGATGTTGCTCTTCCGGTCCACCTCTGTTTGAAGCAGTCAGCGATCAGAAGGTTAGCTCCCACCCACACATGATGTAAAACTACTGCTTGCACACACAGATAGCAAGCAGCTCATGAAGATGACACGTACGCAGCAGACGCATCTTGTCGCGCAGGTCCTCGACCTGCTCCTCCATGCGACTGTCATAGTCCTGCTCCATCCGCTTGAGCGCGTTCTCATGGCGGGCTTGCATCGGTTCAATGCAGACAGTAGACTCGCTCTTGTTCCTCCCCAATCAGCGACCGAAAAGCTTGTGTCCTTGCTCAAATTCCGCTTGAGTTTTTTTCCCAAACTGCGTCTCCAGCACAATAAATCGCACGCATCATGCATTTTCGCCTGCTATATAAAGAGCACTGTGCTCAAATTCAATAGAGAAACCACTTCCAAGTAACGGTTATACCTTTCAAAATGGTGCGACGTGAGGTTGGTTGGCTGCCTGGAGATCCACATACACACCACAAACCTTTCGTCTTGTTTGGAGCGGAAACCATTTCATTCTCGTTGATAAAGCACACACGTATCGTACACATCCAGACTCTTCTTCTCGTACTCTCACTCTTGCAAACTTCTTGCTACCACAAATGATACCTGCAGGCCTCAGTATCTCCACATCGTCACGCGCACCTTAGATACTTGAGCCCTGGCAAGATATCTACTTCACAAGAACGACACAAGAGAATCGGCATTTTAGTGAGAACAGGATGCTATCAACGAAGCTAAGGCGTCCACCATACCTCGCAATACGTCGATGTGACTCGCAGTCAAAGCACAGCCGTACACCGACAGGGTCTCCAGTTCTTTCAGCGCTGCGGAAACCCCAGAAAGATAACACATCACAGACTGAAACACCGCTACCAGGTTTACCAAACCAAGTAACATAAACTTACGATAGAGGTGACGAAGCGATAGAGCCGAGATGCTGGTGTTGGACAAGTTCAAGTACCGCAGCTCAGTCAGCGACCGGATGTAGTACAGTGACTTGGCATGAATGTTTCTGGTGTTGCATACAGCAAAGCAAAAGCCGACAGATTCAAATTGTGAGCAACAGCTTCCACAGCGCACCATAACATAGAACTTTTCCTTGCAGTTGCACCCCATTACCTGTTTTGACTCAAATTCAGCGACGTCAAAGTTGTGATCTTGGAAAGCAACTCCACGCCTCGGTCGGTGATGTTTCCTCCACAAATGTCCAGCTCTTTCAAACGTCGAAGCGGCACCAAATGAAGCAGTCCATTGTCTGTAATGCTGGAATCATCAACAACATACACACATGTAAAAAACGTGGTAAGTTTTCGTCATAAGGCGTACGTACACCAAAGAGCAAGCAACCATCAACAAACCTTGCTCCAAACAGGTCCAGCTTCTCAAGTCTCGGCAGCGACGTCAGATTCGCCAGCGATCGGTTCGAAATGCCAGAAGTGTCCATGTACAGGATCTCCAGCTCTTTCAGGTTTGAGAGCCCAATGGTCCCCGCATCCGTGACTTCCGTGCTGGAAATGTCCAGCGCTTTTAAATACTTCACGTGCTTGCAAATCTCAAGGAGCCCTGCGTTTGTCAGCGCGGTTTCTGCCAGCACCAGGCGCTCAAGATTCTTCAAGCGACTAATAAATTCAATCCCTCTATCATAGCAAAACAAAGCACACAGCACTCAGTATCACACACATCTCTGGCAAAGTCGCGAATTTGCACGTACCTCTTCAAAATTCGACAGGTCCGAAGATCCAGCTCTTGCAACTTTGTCATGTGCTGGAAAACCGCAGCGTCCGCCTCGCCAAATGCGGTTCGAGCGAGAAGCAGCACTCTGATGTCGGTCCACGTGGATGGAAGCGAGCGGAGCTCCTCGCAATGACGCGCATCGAAATACTTCAAGTTCACAAGTCCAGCCAAGTTCGTCAGTCCCTCGTCGCTGCAATCGTTGCAGTCGCGGATGATCAACGTCTCCAGAGAATGGATCTTTCCGATATGGCGCAGCGCATCATCGCTACAGAATGGTTTAGTATCACAGATTTGTTAGCAAGGGCTAGTAAGTGGTCAGTGATGCCAAACAGTAGAGAGAGTGCTCATCGTACCACAAGCGACAGTGCGATACGTCCAGGTACCGCAGTTTCGGATACGACGTCGCAAATGACTCAAACGTTGCTTGCGTCAGCTTCTGACAGCGTGCAAGCGAGAGATTTTCCAGTCTGCGGAGTCCCGCGAGGTGCTTGATCCCAGCTTCCGTCACGAGTCGGCATCCACTCTGTCATTATCACCACATAGCATAACACAGTAGAGTAAGCACCAGACCATGAACCATTTTCATAATCATCAAGCAAACAGACACAAACCTACCAGATCCAGACTTTCAAGCGAATTCAAACGTCGTAGCGCCAACAAGTTGCGATCGTCAATGTTGCGGCATCCCGAGAGGTTCAGCGTCGTCAGAAAAGGCGAAAACTGCAGCAAGTCGACCACACTCGGCGACAGCTGCACGCATCCTTGGAAGTTCGCGACGGTCAGACTCGGAAACGTATCGATCGCCTTCTGATGCGATGCGCTGCTCTGTTGCGATCCCAAGTGCTGCAGCTGGTGGCATCCCGACAGGTTGATGCTTCGCAGTTGTTGCAATGGAGCGAACGGAATGTCGTCAAACCACGAGTCTTCCACCTCTGTGACGTCCTTGAGATTCCATTCGTGGCAGAGGAACGGCGCGAGTGGCTGGAACTGCTCCCTCTCCAGTTGATCGTGCTGCTTGAGCCACTGGAGGATCGCGGCTGCGATCTCGGTCGGCACTGTCATGGCCTGAAGCTTTGTATCGTCATCAAGTCCTTCGTCGCCATCGCATCCACCAGTGCCAATGCAATCGCAGACTTGCAGCGCGGTCTCTGGGTCGTGGATGAGGCGCATGCAGATGCTGCGCACGCAGCACTCGACCAGCGAAAGCGGCATGAACGTACCCCGAGGCGTCTTTCGCCAGTACTCGCCAACAAATCCAACCAGCAGCGACGCTGGCAGTGGCTTCTTCTTCCCGTTACTGGCGGCCGTCGCACTGTCCGCGCCAGAGGAGCCTTTCCGCATGACCGCCTTTCGATCTGCGCTACCGCTTCTGATCCCAAGACTGCTGTCACTGTTGCTCCGACCAGTCTGCTTCACGTGGTACTTCTTTGTGAACGGGAACGGGAACGCGATGTAGTTCGCGAGCGTCTGGCTGAGCATCCGCGGCGGCGCTGGGGGCGGCGGCGGCGGCGGTGGCATGGAGTGGCGATCCAGGCTCCTAACATCCTCTGTGGCATCCAGGTTCATGTTGGCGAACACGGCGGTTGAACGCCGCATGGAGGCGGTGCGTCGCGGCCGCGCGGTCTGCTCGCCGCTCATTCTGTTGTTGTTACCGCTGTTGCTGCTGTTGGTGGTGGTCGCGGTCGGATTCGCAAAAGAGCTGCTCGCTGGTGTTTGTGGCGCTCGTTGCAGCCTCAGGTCTTCGTCGAGAGTCGCCTGGTGGCAACGACAGCACACGGCGCCCATCTGGTTCGCTGGGTGAGGATGACGACCCACCGCCCGCGACACGACACCCGAAGGAAAGGAGAAGAACGAGCGAACGAGCGGTGCACACGCGATGCTGTAGTCAGTCAGTTTGGGGCGTGTTGGTTGCAAGTGATGATGCTGATAATTGCGAGAATAATGGCGGGACACGAGCGTTTCTCTTGCGTTCAGTATGGCTTGCCGTTCATTTCTCGAGCATCATCGCTTCATCCCATTCTGCGACGGTTCTCTTGGCTCTGATTATTTTTCGTGTTCTCAGATGCAATATAACGCTTTAAACAACGAGAAGATATTAAAATGGGAAGAGCGAATCAATCACATAATGAAATCAGCATTCCACTTTTGAAAACTACTGATGGACAAGGTTGCGTGCAGCATACGTATAAAATTACATGAAGATTGGAATTTTATTAGCTCAGGTCACGAAAGGGCAAGCTAAACTTCAACTGTGCCAACGCACTTTAAAAGAGCCGAATACCGATCATAGTATTCATTTATACAGATCGCTTAAGCATGATGTCTATGAAGCACCTGTCCGGATAATGAAACAGTATAAACTATCAGGAGATCGCCACTTTTTCTGAGTCACTACAGCAGCCACGCGCTAAAGTCCGAACCCATCGATCCTTTTCTCTGTCGCTTGTTGCTTCGAAGAATCGAGAGAGCTCCTCATCGAAAAAGAAACCAACAAGATGCTGGAAGCCCCCAAGACCGTGGCGACGCCCTTCGGCTACGGCGCGCTGCGCCCCCACGACGACGACGACGACCACAACCACAGCTCACCCACAAGCGGCGGCAGCGACAATAGCAGCGGATCCCCATCCACCCACTTCGACATCGACGCGGACTGCCGCGACCGTTCGGGCAGCGGCAGCAGCTCTTCGGCACCAGAGTTCGCGTGCGTGCAGTTCCCATGGGGACGCGCGTACATGCACACCGAGCTGGTCGCGACCGCGCCAGTGTTTACGTTCTACGCGCTCTCCAAGACCGAGCGCATCAAGTTTGCCCTGCCCTTCCCTCTGACGAGTCCCGGCTCCGATATGGTGGACGCCGTGCGTCATAAGCTGGGTCTCGGCGACGACATTGCGATCACACTTGTGCAGACGGATTCCGTCAACAAGCACGAGATCAAGCCCGAGAAGAAGATCAGTGAGTGCACGATCGGCGCAGATCCCAAACACCCGATCTTGGTGCTGCAGGCGCCGCTGGTGCGGTACGACCCGAAGAAATGCTCGTACTACATGGTGCTTCAAGAGAACAACACTGCCGCGATCCAGGTCGCGAAAGGATTCGGGTCGGTGCTCGGCAGCTGCGAAGTGACGTGCGGCGTCAAGTACTGGGAAGTCGAGTTGCAGAGCTCAAAGGGTGGTGAGGGCGTGTTTCTCGGCGTAGCGTCCTCGGACCTGCCGCTGAACGGCAGCATCCTGAATCGCGGCATCTTCTGGGGCATCTCGTGCGGCACGGGCCACAAAGTGCACGACATCATTGACTACTACACAGACCCGTTCCACGACGGCGACGTGGTCGGGGTCTTGCTGGACATGGAGTACGGTCGCCTGAGCTTCTACCGAAACGGCAAGTACCTGGGCGTGGCGTATCGCGGCATCGAGCTGAAGCGGCTGAGTCCCGCGTTTTCGCTCACGTACGTCGGGCAGCGCGTGAAGCTGCTGTCGGCATCCGCGGCGCCAGTTGGGTGAGTGAACGAAACCAACTTGCACGATCGAAAAATGAACCCGACAACAAACACACAAACCAGACAAACCGAAGCTCCACACGCACTTGGAGCTCATTACTTATTAACTAGCGGACGCCCATACGCCCTTGACACCATAACTAACATCACAAACAATGCATTTCCCCTCCATTTGATCACCACTTCAGCTGTCGCACATTTCGCCAAACCTCAACATGTGTGTGCATGAGCAACATCGGAGCCAATTTCGACCAGGAAGAATTGCGCTCTCTGATTGGCGGTTCACTCTCTATCATCATTCACTCACGTCGACAGTCGTGGCCTTGGTAAACATGGGTTGTGTGTACAAGGGCCACTAATGGGGAGCTCTCGGCGATTGGTTGATTGGCTAAACTCTGCGACTTCATGTGGGGACAAATGACGCAGCGGCTCATTCGCAGATTTGCCTCGAACGCCGCAGTCGCCCCCACCACACACATCAACAGAACAAGATGGCCGGAGAGACCACCACCACGAGCGTCGCGCACTTCGCCGCTGGCTGCTTTTGGGGCGTCGAGCTTGCGTTCCAGCGCGTCGAGGGCGTCGTGAGCACCACGGTCGGCTACGCGCAGGGCGACGTGGACAACGCGTCGTACAAGCAGGTGTGCTCGGGCAAGACGGGCCACTCGGAGACGATCAAGATCGAGTTCGACCCGAGCAAGATCTCGTACACAGAGCTGCTCGCCAAGTTCTGGTCGATCCACGACCCGACCACGCTCAACCGCCAGAAGGAGGACGTCGGCACGCAGTACCGCTCGGGCATCTACTACCACAACGAGGAACAGAAGGCGCAGGCGATCGCGTCCAAGGAGGCCCAGCAGAAGGTGCTCGACAACGAGATCGTGACCGAGATCGAGGAGTTCCGCGTCTTCTGGCCAGCCGAGGACTACCACCAGCGCTACCTGGAGAAGGGCGGCCAGTGCGCCGACAAGGGCAGCGACGTGCCAATCAAGTGCTACGGTTAAAGCAACCACGCAGCAGTAGATGAGTGAGTTTCATTTGTTCATTGGCGCTGAAAACGCTCTATCCATTTCGCGAGGGGTAGCAGAAAGTTTGCACCAATTGTGCTTCGTAGTAGTTGCTGCAGCATCTCTTCCCCTGACAAAGTGCATTCGCGTTCGCGTACAGTGAATTTCAGCTCTATAAAATGTTGTACTCTTCCGCCTGCAAGGCTTCATTGTTGGATGCTGATGGCGCGTGTTGTATTTAATGTGCGATCTTGTCGAAGAGCTTCTGGAACCCTCGCGCAGTCACGCGCTTGCCCGCCGAGACCACTCGACTCGAGAGCTTCTCCTCCTGCCAGTCCTTCCAGATGCCGTACTGCATCACCTGCGCGTGCTTCTGGCTCGCTTCGAGCTGCTGGAGCCGCTTGATCAGCGGCGCAAGCGATCGACCGCTACCGAATTACGAGAACACCAAACACTACAAGTCAGTAACTGCACGATACAACCATCAACAGATATTAGCAATAAACAGCTCATATTGCTACGTACGTGCCGTCGTCGTACTTGGTCATCAGCTCGGGGATGCACTCGCCGTACCCGTTCGCCACGATTTCTTGGGCAAAGTCGCGTCGAAAGGGCGGCTGTACACCATTGCACAATAGCACACATGCATTATCAGCTCAGTTTTCAACCTCAGCTTTCAATCGTGACACAATTAGTTGCTTACCCTTCGGAGCGACATGTTGCATGTTGCAATCGTGGTGTGTCCATCGATACCTGCACTGTTTAACCTATTGCGCAACGTCAGTCAGTTAGTGCTTCAATAGTTGTACACTCAATCAAGTCAGACAAAAATGCAAAGCCATGATGTAAACGTACCGATGCAGCAAGTGGATCGTCATGTAGCTGTGCGGGGACACAAAGTTGGACCAGATCCACTCCTGCGAGCTCTCGTCCACCTGGACTCCGAATGGCCGCACTGCCAGCAGGTTCTTCGACGCGTTGCTACTGCTGATCAGCAGCTCGTTTGCTGGCAGCGTGTCCTGCAGCACAAAGCGGCGGAGGAATGGCGTGTGGTACACGTAGAAAACGCTCGGGTCCTCTTCGCACTGGCGCATCATACGCACGCGGAGCTTCTTGTGCCGAGAGAAATGCCACGGCGGGAGGTCGTCAATGCGATTGAAGCGCTGGAACTATCCATACGAGGCGGGGTCATGAAACAGCAACATGCACGCACTGGTTAGATCAACCGCAGTAGCAACTCTATCACCTGGTATGCCCACACAATAACAACACAAAGGACACTCACAGCTCCACTGAAGCGCGCAGCCGCAGCGACCGACCCGACCATCGTCAACAGGCAGCCGATGCGGAAGAGTGACAGGTTCGAGTCGATGGCGCTGCCGGTCTCGCGGACCTGTTGGCCCAGCCAGCGCCGCCACTTGTCATCGTCATCGCCTTGCGTTGGCTGTTGCACTCGCTGTTGTAGCTCTTGTGATTCGGCGGTTGCGCTGCCGCTGACAGTGTCTTTCGCTGCTGAATTGCCGCTGCTGCTGCTGCTGCTGCTACTGGTGTTCGCATGCTCAGCGCTCGCGCGTCCGGCGCTCTCGCTCATCGTGAAGGTCGTGCTTTTGCGGGTGACCTTGACGCACGTCAAGTTTTGTTCAGGAAAGTTCATATTTCCTTCTGTCTCAAATGCATTTGAAACTGTTTGAAACAAATATTTGAAACTTTCAAATTGACACTAAATATAGTCTTAGTTACAACACAGGAGACCAGAAGAACTGGTCCGGACAATGAAAGCGGCCCACCGGCACTCACCAAAAGGCCCCACTCCATTTATTTTCTAAAAATTTCCCCAATCAGAAATCACTGAGAAATAAATGTTTTATTTTTGGCTTTCTGATTGGTTAAAATTATATTTCACTTTGGGAACAGAATTTCCCGCGCACATCTCACCTGCTTAACCCAAACTTATCAGCCAGTCGCACACACGGCACGTGTCTTTTGGCATTGTCGCTTTTCCACTCGCGTGCGAGAACGGGAAAACACCAGAAGTCCTACACTATCCGCGACAGGCGGGAGGTGCTCAACGCACTCTGCTTTTTGAGCCAGCGGAGCGTCGCGCTCCAGTTTGATGTCTACCGCCGCATCATCAAGCGCTGGGCGATGGATGCTGCCGACATCATGACATACAGCGACCGGGAGCTGCGCAGATCCAGAATCCCTGGTCGTGCTCAAATGACCCCTTTGCTCAGCATCTCCTTTTATTTGTGAAGGACGAGCGAAGGGACGAGAAGGTGTGAATCATTGATATGTAGCTTGTATTTTTTATGTCGCGTTTGCTAACAAAAATATGCGTTGTGGTATTTATGTATGCGCTATATGGTTTATAGGTACTGTGCACGAAGTCCATGATGCGTTTTGTGAAGCAAAACTACTTAGCGTGGATCAAGGCGTACACTCACGCAAAGCAGCCGCCTGAACAGAGTATGACGCACTAATGAAGCTGTTGAGACGCTTTGCCAAGCGAAACGGCTTTACATAGCGCGCCGTGACTTTTTCTTTGGTATTTCCATGCATTGTTTGCTTTACTCCATTTTGTGAATTTTATACTCATTGTTTGTATGTATTTCGATTATTAATGTCTAAATTAGGACATATTCGCTGTGCTTGAAACGACGCGCGACGGCTTCAGTGTTTCATTTTGGAGCGCAAACGAGTCGTGCTTGCTGTCGGGAAATATCAACATCGACGAGAAGGGGTTCACTATGACATTTCCCCGTCTAAAATCTTAGCCCAGCGGGGTGGATCGTTGAAAGCGGCGAGCATGAGCACCCACTCTCCGCGAATGACAGCGGTACTCGCTATCCGAACAGGTGGTAAGTTTGTGTTTGCTGTTGTCTAATTTGCTTGTGGCTGATAGTTAATGGCTCTGTGTGCGCATGTGAAAATTAGGACGCAAACTGCCGATTTTGTTTATTCTTGAAGGATCGAAGAACGGAGAGATTCGACGAAAAGAGCTGCCCAGTTACCCAAAAAGGTGTGGCCTGTGTCTATATTTATTCTCACATTATGGGTAACGTGTTGTTTAATAATCCGCGAATGGTTTTGTTCTTTTTCTTCGATTTTTATGTGGCACTTCTATACGGCCCAGTGCAACGCATGGATGGACGGTCGTGTCTGGAGAGAATATCTCCAGACCATTGTCAAGCCCGAGCTTGAAGGGTCTTCAGTGCTGCTCGTTGACAACTTGGAGTGCCATGTGTCGCCACAGTCGCACGAAACTGTGAGCGGCGAACTGCATTCTAGCCTCTCCCGCCAAACTCCACATCAAAGTGTCAGCCAATCGACGTTGGAGTTATCGGGCCGCTGAAGAAGAGAATGCGTTCGGCTTGGTTGCTCGAGCATCCTGTTAGGACTGCTAAGCAGAAACGCGTGTCAATGATTTTAGCGAACCATTAAGGCTTAGAACAAGCTCACATCAGAAACGATCCGCAGTCATTTTTGTAAGGCATTGCCACTTGCAAACATTTAGTCTGATAAAATTGACCTCGTTTTGTTAATCATTGAGGTAAGTCAACGAGTATTCTTGTTTTGCTTTAATTGGCCAAGTCTACCAAGTTCAAGCAATGTGGACACCCGGGTCACAAGCATGCTCTCTGTTGTCTTGTTGCTGGACACTATGAGTCACTTCTTCCGGACCCCTGTGTAGTTCAAGCTACCAACAATCTTGGTCTTCTTGACATCACCTTCGAACTGGTTGAGGTTCAACTTCACGATACCGGCAAATATTTACTCTTGACTCTTCGGATCAGCTTGGGGCTTGATGTCACAATGATGTTCTCCATGTTCTTGAACGCTGCTCGCTCGCTCCAGTTGAATGACCCATTCAGGGCTGTTCTGCCGTCGAGTACGCAGAACTTGGGATGCGTACTCCAGCTTGTGTTGCCGAGGATGTTGAGCGTGGTACCAGCGTCAATCAGTGCCTGCACCTTGGAGTAATCTTGCCCTGCCTGCGTACTATCTGTAACTACTCGAACTCTGATTTTCTTGGTTTTCGCCTGCATGCGAAGTCAGCTAAATCGGTGAACGAAATATTCCAGTTGCATATGTCGAGTGAATACTTCACCTCGGACAGTTGACCCAACATCTCCCTCAGAGACTTCTTCGGGGTCTCTTTGTCAGACACAGAAAAGAACTGCATGTCCTCTTTCACCGCTCTGATTTTTTCCATCCGATCCAGGACGGGTACTCGCATCTCCATCGAATCTGGCTCTGGCACCACTCGCTTTACTCCTTTGTGTTTAAGACTTGTGGTCGACGACCCTAGTGCTGATTCGTTCATGCCGCCCAGCCGCGCCACCTCGGCTACCGAGAAGCCACGCTTAAGGTGCAGATTTTCAGTCCGCTCTGCGAGGGCCGGATCGGTCTTTGAGAATAACGTGCCGTACTGTGGGTCCGTCGTCGGTTAGAAAACGGGCGGTTTGTTTGTGAGAAGTACAGGCGCCGCGTCATCGGCGTGTTCTCCACAAACCGGTGACTCGAGATGAAGCCTACCTTCGACCCCATTGCCAACAAGCAGTGGTTCTAGAGCAACCACATTGACCACGGCATTGCGCCACGAACTGTAGGCGACGGTGTAGTTGGCCCCGATACTTCTGTAACCCCTTTCTGCCTCTGCACTTCCGCGCTGGGCTTGTCGAACCCAAGGAGCGTGGACACTTGCGGTGTTGGTGAGCTATCGCAATCGCCGACAGTAGCGCTGCAGGCGGGTCACAACGGGCCATCTGTAGCAGCGACACTAACCGATCGCGCGGCGAAATGAATGACTGAGCCGGCTCACGCCACGCCACGATGCTGCGCCTTTGTGGAGCAGAGCACTGCTGGGCGGCTGCGTGCTGATACTGGGTCACTGTAGGCTGGTAAGGCGGAATCGCGTTCGACTGATCCACTGTGAGTTGGTTCTGGAGCGCCGCAAGCTGCTTTTGGAGCGTTACCGGCTGGTATGGTAGCGGAGCTGCGTACGGCAGGGTCACCCGAGCTGGTGCTGGCGCGCCACAGGCAGATGAGGAATGACCCTAGAGAGATGAGAATTCACAAACTGGTGTTGTTGAACCGGGACTGCGGGCGATGTCCGCCGCGGCCGGTTGTCGCGGCGGCAAAAACCTGACGGCCAATCGTGGCCACAAGGCATGTTTGATCACTGATCGAGGGGTCCAGCAGTGTTTGTTAGAACTTCGTTTTGAGATGCGCAGTGAGAATAGCGCTCTCACAGCTGCATGCGCATACCGCTGAGCGAGCCGTTGAGAGCGCATATCTGCCTGGTTCAGCTAAGATTTTACGGATGCCGCGCGAGGCAAGATATGTACCCGTGGGTTTTACCATACGAGAATTGGGAGGGAAAATGTTTCTGCACAACTCAAACGGGTTGTTTCTTTTTTGCAACCAGTTTTGCTGTGAGTTTGTATCGAGCCATATTTAAAACGTCGTGTTTATGCTGTTTCATTTCCAGGTTTTCATGAAAATAGCCATATAGCCATTCACTGTGGGCGGACGGCAGATCAATATTTAAACCTTTCTTTCCACGGTTTTAAATTCGCTCTCAGCCAATTTAATTAAAGAATTTTTAAGGGTTGTGGGGTGGTGGCCTGTGTTAGAGTTAAAAGTCGTTTGTACGTACAAACTCGCAATGTCGGCAAAATGTCGGCACATGTCGGCAGATTGAGGGTTGGTGCAAGAAGTGAGAAAAACATGTAAAAAGAAAAAATCTAATTTTAATAATCATTTAAAAAAGACTAACTTTTTAACATTTTACATGGTTTTCCGCCCTTGCGTACTAATAAATGTAAAAAGGCTATTTTGTAATCCGCACACAAGGCGCAAAAAAACATTGGACATGTTGTTATGTTGCCCTTCCACGAACGCTGCTGAGGAGCAACATATAAAGTGTCCTATGTTGCCACAGCGCCCCACCAAAACGGTTGTTTAAATGTGACACGACATCGTGTTGCAGCAACACACACAACGTTTCATGATTTTCCTTCCATGTGAAGCCATTTCCTGCCTCATGAACATGCCGAAAATCGAAAGAACGAACGCCACCATTTACAGAAGGTTTCGGAAACGTTCAGCACCGTGTGCGAGCTTATTCACGCGCCGCCCCTCGCCCTCGCACATGCGTATGCACTCGCTCTGCCTATTTGTCATTTGGAAGGAGCAACAGCAAGCTGCACACACGTGAGTAATCCCAAGTTGACTCTCTGAGACGCAGTGGACGGACATCCATTCGACCGACTTGCCGACTTGCCTGTCGACATTGAGCTGACAACGTTCGGCTCATTTGCGAATCCACTGACCAGGCAACAAGAGCTGCAAGACAGAAGAAGATACAATGCGCAAGTACGAAGACTGCTGGGTCGTCGACCGCACCATGTTCGAATACGTCAACCAGGTACGAGGCCAAGCAAACAAGCGCGGTGGAATGAAACATCTCTCGTGGTGGTGGTCGTTAAAATGCATTGCTGTTGCTATTGAAATACGAATAGGGCGGCTGCAGTTGCTGCGGTGTGACGCATGCGATCATGGACCTGGCGTCGTTTGCCGACAAGTGCTCGGACTGGGGTGAGCTGCATGTTGCGCATGTGCTGCTGCAATCTGCCGTCCATGCGTGGAGCTTACTCTCTCTCTCTTTCTCTCTCTCTCTATGTGTGTGCGTATGGTTAACGTTTTGCAGAGACGGACGATGAGAAGAAAGAGCAGTTCTCGCCGTGGCCGAGCTTCATCCACGAGGAGATCCTCACGGAGCGCGCGCGCCTGCGCGTGGCGATGAAGGACGACATGAAGAGCTACAAGAGCTTCGCGGACACGCACCTGAAGGGATTGATGGAGTGGTGGAAGCGCCTCGACGAGGCCGCCAAGATGCGGTACGTGAACACGCGCATGACACGAGCATAGTAAGCAGCTCATGGGATAATGAGCCCTGACTGATAGAGATTGAATGTCTACCTGCAGAGTGTTCCAGCTGTCGGACGAGGAGGTGATGTCGTTCTTCCGTCTGCAGGCGCGCGTGAAAGGCTCGTACGACATCGTGCTCTGCGCGATCATGAAGCAGGTCAAGCACTTCCAGGAGACCGGCTACCGCGACGGTCGCATCAGCGCCGAGATGTTCTTTGAGAAATCGCTACAGGTGCATATTCTGATGCCTCAAATCGCAATTGACGCTTGCATTAGCAACCTCTTGTAGTCCATGACTCACTCTTTTGTTATTGTTTTGTCCAACATTTCATTCGATAGTACCGCCGCGGATCGTTTGTCGTGGACACCAAGTACATGATGTCGCCCGAGGGCATCGCGAATTTCTTCGAGATGCTCCAGGTGCTCGGCGGCCCCAAGCTGCTCCCCGTGCGACCAAGTACGTTAGTGCAATTGCTCCCCATCCCGTATGACAAAACTGTGCCAACAAAGTTCTTCCTATGTGTTTGCACTAGGTCGCGACCCGGACGAGAAGACCGAGGCGGAGGCGGAGCAGGCGAAAAGCGAGGCGAACGTGCAGAGCTTCCGTTCTGACAGGCGCCTCGTGCGCTTGGTGCGTTTGTTTATTGGCTTGTGGCTTCACATCATCCCATGAATATTCTTCATCCGCTAACATTGTTGTCTGCTTGGAAACTTCTCTCGCAAATGCAGGTGATCTTTCGCAAATTCGCTGACATTGCGACCCGAAAGTACATGCGCGAAGTGGTGAACGCCGGCGGCGCGGCAGCTGAGCCAGTTGACATGGAGTAGTAAATGAGAGAGAGAAAGTGACATAATGTATCAACATGCATTCGTGCGATCGTCTTTTCCAACTTTCATATAAAAACCAAAGTCAACCACACCAGTTCCACAACACTAACTTGTACCCGCGGTGACCGTCACGCCCTTGGTCTTGGCGGCGTAGTACTTGCGGCTCTCGTCAAAGTAGCCGTTCGGGTGGTTGATCATCACGTCGGCGTCCGAGCCCGGGTGCGTGGCTTCAAAGTGCTTCTTGCACGCGATCTGGAAGTGCTTCGCCTGCGTGAGCGCGACGATCTCCTGCTTCTCGGCCTCCGACACGCCCTGCAGCGCCTTCTTCAGGTGCTCCTCTTCAAAGTGGCGGAACGGACAGCCGTGGTACTCGCCCATCTTGGGCGGCTCGCCCGTGATGATGCGCATGCAGTTGTACGGCGTGTAGTCCTTGCGCTTGCCCTCTTTGCCGTAGTTGTGGCGGATGTTGTACGCGTACTTCTTGTTGAAATCGTCCACCGACATCTTCTTGCAGAACTCCTGGCGCCAGTACGCGATTGCGTCGTCGAGCTGCAAGCCGATGGCCTTGAGGAAGAGACCGTACTGCTGGCGACCGGCGAACTTCATGTGGTGGTTCACCTTGAGCGCCTTGTGCAGCGAGCGCATACAGAGTGGCATCGACGTGGCCGCGAGCCCGTCGACCATGTCGGGCGTGATCTGGTCGGCCGACGCGTTCACGGCCTGCACTGAGTAGTCCGCGTTAATGTGGTGCTTCGCGAGGTTCGAGAGCACTGGCGCGAGACGGTCGTCCTTGCTGATGAGCGAGCGGCTGTACTTGCGGAACGCAGCTGCCAGTTGCTTTGAGAGCTGCACATATCAATTTGTAAGCGTTGGTTAATAATGACAGCCACGGAGTGCATAACATGTGTATGCTGCGACTTACGTTAGCGCGGAATGCAGAGTGCAAGATCGACACGACGTGGTCGAATGGCACGTACGCCACACCAGCTTCCAGATACACTCGGCGTGTTCCAACCTACAGAAATGGACAACGTTAAGCTACAGGTATCACCATCTTGAGTGCAATCTACCAGAAGGACGTACCAAATCGAGGGCTTCTGTGAACGGCACCTTGAAGTACGCCGTGAGTGGTAGTGACTTGAGCTTGATGTCTAGCACTCCTGCGTCTCGCACGGCCTTGAGCTTGCTCTGTCGCTGCTCGATCTCCCTTTGGGTCGCCTCCTGGTACGAGAGTCCATTCGTCTTCATGAAGTGAAGCTTCTCCTCTTGCGACATCTTGTCCAGACGGTATCTGAAGAGCGTGCTCTCTTGCGAGAGGAACCACCGACGAAGCTCTTCGGTCTGGCAGAACGCCATGCGCAGGAAGAAATGCGAGAGCTCATCTTTTGCCTGTCAGTCACACCAGATAATGTCAGCACCTCTGACGTCAATCAGACCCCCGTCAATCATTTTAAAGTCGCACTACGAACCACATCCTCTTCTGCTCGCTTCGGGTTGCCTGGCACACCCGGTCGCAGCGGCAAGTGCTTGTTCAGCGTCTTGTCGAGTCGCACTTCGCGATCCTTCATGGTGACACTGCGTAGGCGAAAGTTCTCCACAGCCTTCAACACTACACGTCCCGCAACATCACAAATACATACAGCCGTGTGAGTTCTCCAAGGCGCATAGCGACAAATCAGTGCGTGCGCTCCACCAAACTCTACGAGCTCGTACCGTGCAAGCGGTCAATGGCGAACTCTTCAAAGTCTTCGAGCGACACCTCAACGAGTGGCGGCTCATTGTACATCGAGAGCATGGAGATGCCTCCATGGCGCAGGCCCTGCACCTCGTGGCGCTGGTTGCCGACGTTCTGCATGGCTGCTGATGCTGCTGAGTTGCTTCTCCTGCCCTGCTACTCACTCGCTGCTCTTCTCGCGCCGTCAAATTGACCACCGCAAAATGCAAATGCGCCAACACACAAAAATGGCGCGATTGCCATTTGCTTCCCGCCAAAACGATGAGTAATGTCTCTGTATAAGTTCGCGCGTACCTATCCCACTTAAATGCGATATTTTTTGTTTCAAGAGGGATGTCCGATCAGGATAGGCGACATCATGACTCGAAACGACACAGATGCCACACAAACACTCACTCACGTGAATAGCTGCTCAGTTCAAGGCGAGAAAGAACGGGCGAACAGCTAGAGCAGCGAATATGCAGAGCAGCAGCGCACCTACCGCCAATGCCAGCGGCGCGACGGTGGCCAGCTCCCACGACGTGCACCTGCGCAAGATCGTGCAGGACAAGGTGCTCATGAAGATGGTCAAGCACGTGACGCAGCTCACGCGCGGCTGGGTCGTGCTCGTGGTGGACGACCGCACGACGCGCATCCTCTCGTACGCGGTTCGCATGAGCGACCTCACGGACTGCGGCGTGTCCATCATCGAGCGCCTCGAGCTCAACCGGCAGCCGTTTCCAGAGATGAACGTCGTGTACTTCATCTCACCCACGGCGGAAGCGATCCGCAAGATGGCGACGGACTTTGCGGATGAAAGCAAGCCCAAGTACTGCGACGTGTACTTGTTCTTCCTTTCGCACGCAGACGACGACGTGCTCGCTGAGCTGAAGAACCACCCGCTACTGGTGCAGCGACTCAAGACGCTCCAGGAAGTGAACGTGGACTTTCTCGCGCTCGAGAAGTGCGCATTCTCGTTCGACATGGATAGCGCGTTCCACCACCTGTACTCGCCAGTCGCGATGAAAGACGACTCTGCTCAGCTGATGAAAAACATAAGTGAGAAGCTGGTCTCTGTGTGCGCGACGCTGGAGGAGTATCCGTACATTCGATACAAGGCGGACCAGCCGCGCATGGAGCAGCTGGCGCAGATGTTCCAGATAAAGATGAACGAGTTCGTCGCGAAGAATGACTCGTTCGTGTACGCGCCGAACCGAGGCACGCTGCTGTTTGTCGACCGCGGGCAAGACACGATCGCGCCGTTGATTCATGAGAGCACCTTCCAGGCAATGATCTACGACCTGCTCGACGTGAACGAGGAGCAGATCACGTACCCAGCCGAGACGAACGCCGGGACGGTCATGAAGACAGCGTTCCTCAATGAGAACGATAAGCTCTGGATTGAGTTTCGACACACGCACATCGCCAAAGTCAGCGAGGAGATCGGAAAGCGCATGGCGGCGCTCTCGACTTCGAAAGCTGGGTCGTCATTGGGCAAAGGCAAGAGCACGGATCTGCAGTCGATGGCGGCAGCTCTTCGCGAGCTGCCAGAGTACCGTGAGCTCCTGGGTAAACTTTCGCAGCACTTGTTTCTTGCAGGCAAGGCGATGGAGGTGTTCACGTCCACGAGTCTGCTGGACGCCTCCAACTTGGAACAGTCGATGGCGACTGGCGTAGACGACTCTGGTAAGAAGCCCAAGCACAGTGCTATCGCAAAGCAGCTCGAAGACCTGGTGAGAGATCCGAAGCTCACAGAGAGCGACCGCTTCCGCGTGGCTGCGATCTTCGCGCTCACGCAGGACACGATGAAGGACGCGGAGAAGAACAAGATCATGCAGGCGGCATGTCTCCCCAAGAAGTACGACACCGCGCTGCTCAATATGCGCCATCTCACGGGCCCGGCACTCTACAAGCAGAACGGCAACAGCTCCATCTCTGCGGATGAGCTCAAGGAGGCGGCGAAGAAAGCCGCCGCTGCCGAGTACTCGAACGCGCGGTACGACCCGAAGCTCAAGTCCGTGGTGGAAAAGGCGCTCAAGAACACGCTGGACGAGCACGAGTACCCGTTCATCATTGCGCCGCCGCTGCAGCACGCCGGTAACGCAAGCGACGACGCGAAGAAGAAGACCGGACCCATCTCGCTGCGAAAGTGAGTGCTTTGTGATTATTGAGCGTCATTCATAGCGGTGATCCATGTCCACTCATTTTTCGTTTGAACTATATTGACAGGAAACCGCAAGCGAAGAACGGGAAACCCGAGAGCGGATCTGAGAAAGAAGGTTTCTCTGGTGAGAAGATGATCGTGTTCGTCGCCGGCGGATGCGCGTACTCGGAGGTAAGAACTACACGAATTGATACCGAAAGCATTCACTCGTCACTGATTTGCAGCACGCATGTGTGTGAGTTTAGCTCCGAAGCATCTATGAGGTGCGCGCAGCTGAGAAGCGCGACGTGATCGTCGGTACGACGGCGTTCCTCAAGCCCAAGACGTACGTGGACGCGCTCGCGAACCTGCACGAGACCAAGCCGCTCGCGCCAGTCGCCAAGTAAGAAGAGCGCTTGACTACTTGACGGCTTGAACCCATGCACTGGTCAATGCTCATACAAATATGTCGTCCAGGGGCCATGGCGCTGAGGTGCTACCGTTGAGCAGCGGCGAGATCCACGTGCACGTGGAGCAGCAGCAGCTCCTGCCAGAGAAAGTGTCTTCAACTTGAAGACTCTTTTCTGCTTGTGTGTGATTAAGATTGCGGGCTTTTGGCTTCACGACACGTGGTCCACAGACACAAACCGTTTCTAGACGCGTGGTCCACACAACCCCCGTTTCTAGTCGCGTAATGATCAATCCAATTTTTCATATCCGCAACATTTTTTTGATATTTGTACTTATAGATCACTTGCAACTGAAAATGAGTTATTCACGAAGATTCCATTTTTGTCGAAAAATTTGGCTCTAAAATATTATAATCTCCAGGAACCTATTGTAAAAAAAACTCTCGGTTGCTTTTAGGGAATGAAATTTTACCACACAATTTACTATTTCTACCATCCTTTCGTATACCCAACATATACCAAAACAGATTTATTATACGTGTCTCCAGATAAACCCGGTTACACCCTTGTACCTTAAACCCTTAACATTGCCATCCTATAAAACCCTAACAATCAAGCGAGGTCATCCACCGCTAAAGTCACGTGGTCCTCCTATAGGGACCCTAAAGCCAACCAAGTTCCAACGAGCTCAAGCCAGGAGGTTCGGTGGTAGGTAGAAATATCAATCCCTATTTTTAATAAAGTTTATTGCCGCAACCTATTTGTTATTAGTTGTACTTACGGGTAAATCCGGTATGTATCATTTTTTTTACTGTTCATCGGGTCATAAGTTTAACTTAAGACTCAATTTGGCATTTTGAAGAATGTTGAGTATGACT
Source organism: Globisporangium viniferum (assembly GCA_023333705.1). Taxonomy (NCBI): domain Eukaryota; phylum Oomycota; class Peronosporomycetes; order Pythiales; family Pythiaceae; genus Globisporangium; species Globisporangium viniferum. Next base: position 3,430 of record JAASFI010000030.1, on the reverse strand, counting down.
CATAGATGACATGAATATGCAGAGTAAGGATCAGAAATACCATGAGGAATAACAAAGATATGACTCAGAAATAACATGAGAAAATACAATGCCGGCAACTCCGCACAACAATTCCGCAGTATATTTTTATAGTCGTCACCTCTGACCCTCCCCCCCTCCCTCCTTGGCTCCATTTTAACAATTTGAATCCCTTAGAGTCGGTAGTCAATCATGATACTTTTTCAGCCAATCAGCACCAACCAGCTCCGCCTGTTCACTTCAAAGGAGAAAGCACCCCAGTGCGTCTGGCATCGATTGAGCACATGCTGACCACCAATTCATATCAGGCCGTCACTGTCACCATACTCAGTTTAATTGAAGAGAAGCTCCTCAAACGGCTGGCTCAGTTTGGTTTAAGGGTGATGTCTTCGTCACCACCCTCTTTTCATAGCTTTGCCAGAAGATTTTTTTTTTTAATCGTGTTTTGTTGATTTATTTTTTTAAGTACCTTCCATCTCTCTTGAGGAGACTAATGTACCAAAGATTCTCTAAAGAAGACAAAATTTCTCGTGTAGGGAAAGGGGAAAGTACAGCATATGCTGTCTTGAGAAGAGAGCGTACAGTAAATACGAGCTACTTTGCAGATTGTTGCGTTCCGTTGCTCATATCAGCGTGACTGTTATTAGCTAGAAACACGGGACGAGCAGCTTTTCCTTGTTGCCAGTTAGGATTCTTGGATGGCGCTTCCCAGCGCTAGCGATCGACAGGCTGCGAGAGTGCCGCCGTGGTCGGCGAGTTCTCGGACCATCAGTTCAAGTTTAGCAGATGCTCTCACAAGTGAATACAAGTGTTGTCTTTGCGGAGGTTTCAACATCCAATCCGTGCGTTCTCTTTGTCGGAAAACACCACACAGATCCACTCACCGGAAGCACTCCACGAAGAACTATGGTTTGACAGGAGTGGGGTACACTCTCCGACATGCGCCTCAGTACTCCAACGGGCAGGCAGGATTGCCCGGATACAGATACTCTCACTGTTCAATAAATCTTTCAGCCAATCATATTGATCAAAGTTATTTTTACACATAATGATTGGCATAATATGATGGAGTGATATTTAGGTTGGTCTTATTCATCCTTGCACGTTTCAATAATTTTAAATAGTGTGTGAAAAATCCGAAAATCTGAAAATGAAATGTCTGAAGGCGCTTTTTTTTATGGAAAACCTCGAAATGATGGCTTCAAGAAGACTAAAAACCTCGAACCAACACGATTGGTCCATTTTAAAATGAGCCAATCAGATACATTTCAGAACCATGCAGTTTTACCGTACCTTCTCTGTCAGAGGTCCCTCCTCTCAGAAGGAGAAATGAAAAGCTCAGTTTGAGCGACGTGGCAGCTCATTTCGAGCTTTGCTCCCACAGATCGCAGATCCCTCTTCGCCTCCCAACAAGATCCGCAATGGTACGACTCGCGCGATGGACGCTGCTGCTGCTGGCCGCCACGTGCGCCGCCACCGCCGCGCAGGCGCAAGAGCAGACCCAGGAGACGTGCGTCGCGCCATCGGTCGTGACGGGCTTTGAGCAGAAGATCAGCGCGCTCGAGCTCTTGAACGCGGACGTGGCTTCCCGGCTCGACGCGGCGACGAAGGAGTGGAAGACGGAGAAGAAGGCGCTCGAGGCCAAGTTCGAGAAGGAGCACACGGACCACCTCTCCACCGTGACGCTGCTGCGCAACACCAAGTCCAACTCGGACAAGACCGTCGCGCTACTCGAGAAGAAGCTCGGGGACGCCGAGAGCAACCACCGCGAGCAGCTGCAGAACCTCGACGCGCAGGTGCAGTCGCTGGAGGAGACTGTGGGGGCGCTGAAGAAGGACCTCGCTGAGCAGAAGGAGATTGTAGTGAAGCGTGACTCGGAAGTCTCGGAGGCGCGCGAGAAGCTGCGCCAGTACGCAGCGAAGGTCAAGACGCTCGAGAAGGACGTGCATCTGTCGCGAAAGAGCAACGAGGCGCTGCGCTCGGAGCTCGAGTCGAAGGAGTCCGAGATCTCGCTTTCCGCGCTGCTCTCGTCGTACTACGATGAAGGCGTCGTCGTCGCTGCCAACACGGTCGCGGTGCTCCGCGAGCAAGCCGAGCAGAGCTCTGGCACGCTCAACAAGGTCGTGGACACGCTCGAGTCGACCAAGAAGACCGTGGTGGACACGACCGACAAATTTTACAGCGAGAACCTCGCGGCGACTGTGGATCCGATTCTCGCGAACGTCCGCGAGGCGGCGGACCCGCACGTGAAGAAGTACCTGCCGATCGTGCAGAGCGAGGCTGAGAAAGCCAAGACGGAAGCCATCAAGCTCTCGCAGGAAGGGCTGAAGCGCGCCAAGTCGGCTCGCCTCGAGGCGATCGCGCTCCTCGAGCAGAACGAGAACGTGCGCACGCACGCGCAGAAGATCGTCGATGGCGTGCTCATTGCGGTCGCGATCCCGCTTGCGCTGCTGCAGTTCCGCTTGCTGCTGCGTATCGTCTGGTGGCTGTTCACGACTGCGATCTGCGTGCTGACGCTCGGCTGCTGCTGCGGCAGAAAGCGCAAGTCGTCGCGCAAGTCGTCGCGCAAGTCCCAGTCGCTCGCATCGCCTGTGGGGGTTCCAGGAGCTACGAACTCCACGGCCAGCAGCGCAGCGTCGCAGAAGAAGAAAACGACGACGGCCACCACGTCTGCGCAGTCAAGTGCGAGCAAGCGCACTGGCAAGAAAAGCTCGCGCTAAATGTTCGTACGAGGGTCTCTTTCTCTTTCTTTACTAATTGAGTACGTACGTGCTTGCTGTCACGAGATGGGAAATTGCGTTTTTGGAATGGACAATGCAGCAGCAGCAACATCCTGACACTTGAGCAACAAAGCCAGAGTGGATACGAAGTGCATCTGGGTGGATGGATCTGAGCGTGAAGCATCAGCCGCCAATCATCATGAAGGAATAAAATATACAGAGCCAACGACTCGATCTGATTCTTGCTTTCTAGTTGATATTTTTTTTCCATCCTAATGGCGAGTCTTGCTTTATTCGCTGTCTTTTGCTGTGCTCTTAGCCTAGACATAGGGCCGTGGTAAGGCTGACGATGGCAGGGGCGAAGCCAACCCCGGCAAAGAACACAAAGCGCAGCTAGCCAGAGCGAGACCACGTCTGAAAGTTTCGGGCAATCACCGCGACGGCATTGCGAATGGAAGAAGATTTCCAGCCAATGAAAAAGGCAAATATGTATTACAGTCAACCACACACACAAATCTGCACAAGTATACAGCTCACAAATTAGCCCACTCTTGACTAATGTACTCGTCCATGAGAGAAAAGATCACCTCACCATCAACCTCAGAATCTTCGCGCGCGTCTTCAGCAAGTTCAGAGTATCCCATGTCGTCTTCAAACTCGTGATCTTCGCGCACGTTTGCTGCTTCCTCTGG